>CANUEX010019486.1:0-101818 GCA_948099535.1 Jatropha multifida
GAGAATTATTTGAGGAATATTTAGAGCCATTGGATGAGAATACTAGGGACTTGATCATAGCCCTTCATTAAGCATAAAATTAAGAAGTCAAATTTGACTTTTCCACCTAAAATCTACCATTCACCAAGCAACACCTCCTCCTTCATCATCTTCTTCTGCTTCTCCATGCCACTCTTTCTTCTTTCTTTCTCTTCCATTTTCTTCAATTTCTTACCTCTAAACTACACCCAATTCTCCTAATTAAGCCTTGGATTAATAATAAAACATTAAGAACTAAGCAAAAGGAGTTGGAATTTGGAGTTTTTAAGCAAAGGAAATGGTGTTGCCATTGAAGTAAGTAAGTTGTGGTTTTTAAGTTTTGTGAATTTATAAGTAGAATTCAAGGATTAGACATGTAATTGATGCATTAAATCATGCTCCATTCATTTCTTTTATTAATATTGATTTTAATATGCATTTTTTCTACTTTGAAGAAGTGGGAGAACCCTCTCTAAAAGGGAAGGAGAAAGCCAAAGAGTGAAGCTTTCCAAGCTTCTTCAAGTTTGTTTTGAAGGTTAGTGCACTATTATTTCAATTCCTTTTTCATTTTCTTTAAGTTTTAATCTTTAGGTTTTTGAATAATTTTTGAGTTCTTGTTGATTTTGTTGGGGAATTGCTTAATTGATAGTTTATACATGCTTTTCCATGTATTCTAAGCTTGATGAAATGATTGAGTGGGGAGAAGAACCATTTCCTCTTCTTTTCCCATGGATGGCCGAACCTCCTTAGGAGGAAGGGCCTTAGGTTTTGGTTCAAGCTTTGGTTTTATTTTAGTTTTAATGTGCTTTTGAATGATTTTCAAGTGTGGTGGAGTGTTTAATTGAATGGGAAACAACCCCTTTCTTACCACACTAAGAGTGGCCGAATCCCTCAAGGTGAAGGGCCCTTGGTTTTCTTTGGTTTTCATGCTTGAATTGAACTTTAATGAGTTTATTAATAAGTAATTTGATGGTGGTTAAAACCTCTACTTTGAATTTTAGTGTTTAGGCATTTTATTAAGTAATGAATTTAATGAGTTTGAGTAGTGATTTTAAGTTGGTAATTAGGACTTTTAATGGAGGAAACCATTCCTCCTTTGTTTTCAATAAGAGGCCAAACGTCTTTAATGAGTAATGCATGTTTTTGCCTTTTAAATGTTAAATTTTAAGTGTTTTTAGCTAAGCATGATTTTGGTTTTGAACATAAAAGAACTTAATGAGTATTTACAAGTTGTAAGTTAAGTGATTTTGAAATGATAAGTATTATGTTATACAAGATTATGAGTAAGGCATTGTGCATAAGAAATAAGACTAATTGTGAAAGAATGGTTGATTTGGGTTCTACTATGCATGATTGAAGTGTAATTAGATGAGATTGATTCCGATATGTGAGCATGCTGGGCTTATTAGGCATTCTGTTATGTGGAGCTATGATCATATGCTAGGGTTATCAGCCCTTATGAATAGGCGGACGCGCTTATTATGTGATGTGTGGGTGGCGCTTCCAAAAGCCACGATTATGTGATGTGTGGGTGGCGCTTTCACAAGCCACGATTATGTGATTCAGAAATTGAATCTGCTTATGCTTCATTTTGTATTAGTACGAGCCTTAACTAAGAATAGAATTTTAATTCACTATAAGAAAACGATGATACGTTTGTATTTAAGAACTTCCTTATGTTTTTTTTGAAATGTTTAAATTTAATTAGTATGATTTTGGTACTTAACATTTATGTATGATTTGAGTATTTCAAAGCATATTTGAGACTTGTTATTGTGGCTATTCTTTGTTATTTTTATTGATAATTATTTAGCACCACTGAGTCTTCCACTCAGCACGTTAATTTTTATCATGTGCAGGTTAAGAGCGGTGGACGCTATTCAAAGACTGGAGGAAAAACATCATAGTAGAAATATCATTTTGGGTAGGATATACAGTGAATTGTGATTTTAGCATGTATAGGAAAAATATTGTAAATGGTTGAGGTTGTATATATATTAAGTTTGTAAATTCATTAAGAGTTTTGATTAATTAAGTAATAACATCTAATTATATTTTTGGTGTATGATTGTTAATAAATATTCCTTGGAATGAATGTTATAATATCATGATAGAACCTAAGTGAATTGATGGATATTTAGAAGTGCTTGTGACTTGATGTATTGAATTAGAGTTTGGGGTTTGGAGAATTTATATTGGAAGTGTATATGTTTTCTTTGTGTGGCAAGTTAATTTTTTGGGGAAACTCTTGCGAATTTTTCATAAGAAATTTCCTTAAATATTAATTTTAAATTTTAATTACTTGTCTCCTTATGGAAATTTAGCCACTTCTAATATATAATCTAGAGTTATAAGTGAGATAAGACGGTGCTCCGGTGCCGAATGTGGCATTCGTCGTCTGGTCCTCCGAGATTGTGCGGTGGGTGTTACATAAAACTCACATAGTGAGTCACCCTTGGAAGAGGCTAATGAATAACTCTTTAGGTGAACTTTTGTAATAGTATTGGAACGTCTTTATAATACCGTTGGGTTTATTTAATGGAAAGCTAATATTTATCCTCCTACTATATTTCTTGTTTTTCATATATTAAAGTTTGAGTGTTTACTTTTACTTTAAGAATTTGATAAATACTTGTACTGATGGTAAAAGTCTAACAACTGCTTAAGTTCAAAACTATGGACTACTTAAGTCCAAGCTCATGAATTGTTTAAAGTCTGAACTCATAGATTACCTAAGTCCAAACCTATAGACTGCTTGTATCTAAACTCATGGACTACTTAAGCCTAAACCTATAGGCTACTTAAGTCCGAACTTATAGATTGCTTAAGTCTGAACTTATGGACTACTTAAGTCCTAACCTATGGACGACTTAAGTCCAAACTTACATGTAAAGTAAGAGAATAAGTGAAAGAATGTCTGAAAATTCTATGTAAGAATCTTCAGGAAAAACTTACTATATCATGTATTTTTAATCTTTTTGAGGCATGATATATTAAGTGAAAAAAACTTGAGATCTCATTTTATTATTTCATCCTTAAACTCTTTCACACTTTAGTTTGTGGATATACAATATGCTTTCTTCAAATTGTTTGTATTCCATATTCAAGGTAGCTCGGTTCCATGAATCTTTTTGAGTTTGCATGTGCTCGGACCTAGCTGCTTTGTGATCTCATATGGGACTTCCCAGTTCAGTTTGAGCTTGCCTGCATCTATCGAACCCTTGGTTATCTTAGCTTTTCTCCATACATTATCTCCTTCTTTGATTGCTTGATTTAGACTCATCGGTTAAAATATCTTCGCATCCTTTGTCTGTATGCCTCAGCTCAGACTGCTTCCTTTTCTCTAAGCTCTTATGTTAAGTCTAGGTTGACTTTTAGGCTTTCATTGCAACTAAGCTCTTTATGTTCATTTATTCTTTTGTTTGGGATGCTTATTTCTACTGGAAGAATGCTTTAGTTCCATATATGAGGGAGAAAGGTGTCTGGACTGTTGCTTGTCTAGGTGTTTTTCTGTATGCCTATAGTAAATCATTTAGCTCTTTTGCCCAGTTAGCTTTTTCCTCATCTAGTCTTTTCTTTAATCCTTACAATATGGTTCTATTCGTCACTTCAGTGAAGCCACTAGTTTGGGGATGAGCTACCAAGGTAAAGTGAAGTCCAATATGCCAACCCTCATAGGAGGACCTAAAGGCTCCTAAATCAAACTATCTAACATTATTAGTAATAATCTTATGGGGTATTCTGTACCTGAATATCACATTATTTTTAATAAAATTGATTATTAAAGCTGGTGCTATGGTGCTGAGTGCTTCAACTTCTACCCACTTAGAGAAGTGACCAATAGCTACTATTACAAATTTTCTTTGCCTGGTTATTATAGGAAAAGGCCCTAGGATATCTACGCCCATTGAGCAAAGGGCCAAGCCAAACCTAGTGGTTATAGTTTAGTGGATGGTTTCTTGCACACACGTTCATACTTTTGGCAAATGTGGCAATGGTGAATATATTGGCGTACATCATTTTTTATTATTGGCCATTAATACCCTAAGAGTGATGTCTTCCTTATCATCGCGTCTGAACCTTCATGGGCTCCATAAACCCGTTCGTGAGTTTCCCTTATAATGTAATTGCCTTCTTCTTTAGTTAGGCATTTCGCCTAAGGGTGTGTTTTTTATCTTCTGTATAGTTCTCCATCTTTGAGTTCATAATTGGCAGCCTTTCTACAAAGTTTGATGGCTTCTTCCCTATTATCAGGTCAATGTCATTTATATAAAATCAATTATCGAACTCATCCAATTGTTGTTGGGTTGGGACATGAGGATTTCACTTTATTCACAGCTAGGCTGCCTTTACTGTTCTAACATTACTCCTTTGGGCAATTCTTCTTTCCCTGCTGTGATTTTAACTATGGTATCTGCTTCTTTATTATCTGTCCAGTCAATTTGGGTGATCTACCATGCCTTTACTGTTCTAACATTACTCCTTTGGGCAATTCTTCTTTCCCTGCTGTGATTTTAACTATGGTATCTGCTTCTTTATTATCTGTCCAGTCAATTTGGGTGATCTACCAAGAGCTTCCTTCATCTTCTAGCTTACATAAGAGTGATTATGGTATCTGCTTCTTTATTATCTGTCCGGTCAATTTGGGTGATCTACCAAGAGCTTCCTTCATCTTCTAGCTTACATAAGAGTGATTATGGTATTTGGGTGATCTACCAAGAGCTTCCTTCATCTTCTAGCTTACATAAGAGAAATTATGGTATTTGCTTCTTTATTATCTGTCCGGTCAATTTGGGTGATCTACCAGCTTCCTTCATCTTCTAGCTTACATAAGAGTGACTGAGCTAGTGTGTGGTATTTCTTTGTAACACCCTGACTTTAACCACTAGAGGAATTGTCCGCTTTGGATCAAGCTGGTTCCATCCCATACTACATTGGCAAGACCTGCACGGTTTTATCCTGCAGGTGAAATGGGAACTTCCCAAGAGGTTACCCATCCTAGGATTTCTGTCAAGTGAGCACGCTTAACCCTGGAGTTCTTCCAACTCTCCAGCCATTCCACCAAAAGGTGCCTCTAATTATTAGTTACCCCCTTTTGGATATATGATCTGATTCAGTCCTGTGTCCTGCATTCCACTACCCTAGCTAGCTTGACATTCTAGAAGCTTGTCAGGAGCCCTGCTCTACCCACCCTCTTAGGATCGCTTTGCCGGGTTGGGATATCACAGGCCCACCAGCTTCCGCGTGGTTCGTCCTCGAACTATATATCTATTGGAGGGGATCAGGCTCTGATACCAAATTGTAACACCCTGACTCTAACCACCAGAGGAATTGTCCGCTTTGGATCAAGCCGGTTCCATTCCATACTAGATCGGCAAGACCCTCACGGTTTTGTTCCTCAGGTGAAATGGAAACTTCCCAAGAGATCACCCATCCAAGGATTTCTGTCAAGCGAGCACCCTTAACCTTGGAGTTCTTTCAACTCTCTAGCCATTTGACCAAAAGGTGCTTCTAATGATTAGTTACCCCTTTTTGGATATATGATCTGATTCATTTCTGTGTTCCGCATTCCACTACCCTAACTAGTCTGCCATCCTAAAAGCATACCAGGAGCCCTGCTCTACCCGCCCTCTTAGGATCGCTTTACCGGGTCGAGATGTCACAAGACTCCAGATCAACATAATAGGTCATGAAAATGCTACATGTGTACACTATATCCACTTGCTTATTTATTCCAAAAGACTTAGTAAATAACACCAAGTACAATTCATCAAGTCATATCCTACTCCCAAATCATAATAATTTTTTTGGACCGAAATAATACCAAGTCTCGGACTGGTGGTACTAGTCATAGATCGATAAACCACTATTCACCAATAATTTATTATTTACTTTGTCATGAAGATTTATATCTTAACTTCTGATACCACTAAATGTAACACCCGCCGCCCAATTTCGAACCGATGGTACTATTCACAGACCGGTAAATCACTATTAACGACACTGAGAAACAGTCTATTACACTCTTTATGTTCGCCTTCTTAATGGTGAATGTGCATGTTATTTGTTTCACTACTAATTGTAAGTTTAGGAAGATGTGAAGGATAGGAGCATATACTTCGAGTGCTAGATTTAGTCCTGTGATTAACTCCTCATACTCAATATCATTATTAGATATACAAAAATCTAGGTGGATCGTATATTATATTTTTAATTTATCGGGCCGTTGCAACATGACACCCACAGCTGCTCCCAAACTTCTTAAGGCTCCATTAGTGTACAATTGCAAAGTTAGGCTATTCGTAGTTTTAGTGTTAATTTCTAGTTCACCCATTTCATGCTCCTTGGAGAATTCAACTATAAAGTCTACTAGCATTTGTGCTTTCGTGGCGGTATGAGGTATGTATTTGATGTCAAATTCGCCTAGACTGATCTAATATTCCATTAACCTCCTAGAAGTTTTTGCCCAATATAAAACTTTTTTCAAAGGATGATTAATTCCAATGAATATAATATGACATTGGAAATAATGATGTAACATGTCCCCCGATGTGAGCACAATAAATGTTAGCTTCACGATGTTGGAATATCTTAGCTCAACACCTCAGAGGACTTTACTAGTGTAGCAGATGGGATATTGCTATTTTCTTCTCTAATAGGGTAGATACTACTATGCTTTCCTTAGGAGCCCGGTATAAGTATAATGATTCATCCTTCTTTGGCATGCTCAACAGAGGAGTTGAGAAATAAACTCCTTTATCTTCTAAAAGGTGAGTTGGCATTTGTTATCCCATTAAAAGCCTTTTAACTATTTTAGAGCTTGGTGGGAAGGCATGCATCTTTTGGCCGAACGTGAGATAAAAAGGGTGAAGGTTGTGATTCTGCCATTCAGTTGCTGTATTTTATGAATGTTGGTGGGTGCTTTTATCTCTAAGATCGCCTAAATTTTTTTAGGGTTCACCTCTATTCCTTTTTGTGATATCATTAACTCTAGGAGCCTGCCTGCTTTTACCCTAAATGTGCACTTATCTGGGTTCAACTTCATGTTAAATTTGTTTAGGATCTCAAATGCTTCTCTTAAGTCATTGGGATGATTTGAGGCCTGAATACTTTTGATAATCATTTCATCCACATATACCTCTTCTGTCTCTCCTATCTGGTGCTGGAACATACCATTGACGAGTTTTTGGTATGTGGCTCCTGCATTTTTTACACTGCAAACATCTTATGGTAGCAGTAAACTCCCCTGTCTGTGACAAAGCTCATCTTTTCTTCATCTAGTTCAATCATCCTTATCTGGTGGTATTCAACAACATCCATGAAACTATATACCTTGTAACCAATTTTTGAATCCACTAGTTGATCAATGTTAGGCAAAAGATACAGGTCTTTAGGGCATGTCTGATTTAGACGATAAAATCCACACACAATCTCCAATTTTCATTGAATTTCGGGACTAGAATTATGTGCCCTAACCATTCAGGGTAATGAACTTCCCTTGTGAATGCCATTGTAACAACTTGTCCACTTTAGCTGCTATGGCTTGCTTGCTCTCATGTCCTTGGCTTGATTTTTTTTTTTGTAGGATTCTGGTTTGGATCGATGTTGAGTCTGTGGGATATAGTGTTTGGATCAATCCCAACTATGTCTCTGGCAGTCTAGGCAAAGCTACTTGAATTGTCCTTCAGTACCACTTTTATATTTTTTTTGTCCTTCTATAAAGAGCTCAACACCCAAAGTTAAGTGTTTTCTTGGCTCTATTTTTCATTTAATGAGCTTATCTACGGGTGCAGGACTTAACTCTGGGCTTTTTCTTGGTATGTCAAAAGGTTGGTGTTCACCCTGTATTATGCATTCTTTCTCGTCTGGCATCCATGTTGTGGGTAAGGCTAGGGGTATCCCCCTGAGTGCAACCATGTATGTTTCCTAAGCCATATTTTAGTTTCCTCTAATTGCAACAACTTAATTATTATCAGAGTAAAATGTTAAGGTCAGATGCTTGATGCAAGAAACTTCCTCCAGCTCATATGGGGTGGGTTTGCCCAGTATAGTATTACATGGAAAGTGGAGGTTCACCACCATGGATTCTGTCTTTAGCCTTTTTGTGATACCTTTTGCTCCAAGCTTTAAAGTCACATTTATGCATCAAACTACAGAGACTGGTTTTCCAGCTAGTTCTACCAAAGGAGTTTAGACAGGTTTCAGCTTTGCCTAGTCTAACTTTAATGCTTTAAAAGCCTTCATAGTCAATAAATTAATCACGCTACCATCATCTACTTGGATCCTTTTTATGAATAAATTCTCTAAGATCCCCTGTATAACTAAAGCATCATTGTGGGGGATGTGTACATGTTTGACGTTTGCCTCTAAGAACGGGATTGGTGGTTTGGTGATTGACTTTGTTTGGGGTATGATAGAGTAAATTTCTCTAGCTCTTCTCTTTCTTACTGAGTTGCTATCTCCCCCTATGGAGCCACCAAATATTGTGTGAATTGTACTCAAAGTGTTGCACTTTGTTGCTTGTTTTTCTTTCCTTTCAATTTGTTGTTGTTTTCAAACTTATCCCATAAATTCTCTTAGTTTGCCTCATTGTACAAGGTATTCAATCTCCTTTTTTAGTTTCTAACAACCCGTAGTGTCATGGCCAACATCCCTATGGAACTCACGGTACTTGCTTTTATCTTGGTAACCTGCGGTATCCTCTTTCATTTTTTTAGGATAATTGAATTGAACTTTATTTTCATGCTCCCTTACCCATGATAATATTTCCAAGCATGGTTTGCTCAAGGGAGTGAACTCCTAGCCTTGTTGTGGTTTGTCTCCCCTAAGGTCAGGTGTTCTAATCGCATAGCTCGTCTGAGGGTGTTGAAGTGGTGATCTTCTCCTGGGTGAATGCCTTCTGATTGGGGAAGGGTATCTCTTATTTTTGGAATTTTTGATTTTGGGTGATCTTTAATGTTGAGCTTCATAGGTTTCGTCCAGTTTTGTGTATTTGTGGGCTTCAGCCATGAATTCTACAAAAGTTAGGGGAGGATCTATACTCAAACTTTCAAATAGTTTATTGTATTTGCAGTTCTTTGCCATGGTACTTATGGCCACTTCATCATTCAAGTTCTTAACCTGCATCGCCATCTTCCGAAATTTAGAGACATACCATCTTAGTGTCTCGCCCTCCTTCCTTTTCAGGTTCACTAGATCATATGGAATTTTTTTGGATGGCACACTTGGCATGAATCAGGCTCAAAATGCAGTGGCTAATTGGGAGAATGATTGAAGGAACCTTATTTTGAGAGTTTGATAACATTCTTTAGCTAGCCCTTTGAGAGTGATTGGGAAGAGTTTGCACATGAGATCTTTGAAATTGATTAGTAGATACATCATAGTGCAAAATGCTAAATGGTTTCAAGGATTAGTTGATCTGTCATAAGGTTGGAACATCGCCCCTAAGACATTAGCTAATAGGAATAAGTCTTCTCTAAGGTCGTAATCTCCCATATCTCCTATTTCCCTGGACTCTCTAATCAATTCCTTGGCTACATTTTGAAGATTGCTACTGTCAAAAATAGATGGTGTGTGTGACATCCCGACCCGGCAAAGCGATCCTAAGAGGGCGGGTAGAGCAGAGCTTCTGGCGAGCTTCTAGGATGGCAGGCTAGCTAGGGTAGTGGAATGCAGGACATAGGAATGAATCAGACTATATATCCAAAAGGGCGTAACTAATCATCAAAGGCGCCTTTTGGTGAAATGGCTGGAGAGTTGGAAGAACTCCAGGGTTAAGCGTGCTTGCTTGATAGAAATCCTAAGATGGGTGACCTCCTGAAAGTTTCCATTTCACCTGTGGGATAAAACCGTGCGGGTCTTGCCGATCTAGTATGGGATGGATCCGGCTTGTCCAAAGTGAAAAATTCCTCTGATGGTTGGAGTCAGGGTGTTACAATTTGGTATCAGAGCCTGACCCCCTCCAGTAGATATATGGTTCGAGGACGAACCACGCGAAAGCTGGTGGGCCTGTGACATCCCAACCCAGCAAAGTGATCTTAAGAGGGCGAGCAAAGTAGGGCTCCTGGCGAGCTTCTAGAATGGCAGGCTATCTAGGGTAGTGGAATGTGGGATACAAGAATGAATCAAATCATATATCGAAAAGGAGGTAACTAATCATCAGAGGCACCTTTTGGTGGAATGGCTGGAGAGTTGGAAGAACTCTAGTATTAAGCGTGCTCGCTTGACAGAAATCCTAGGATGGGTGACGTCTTGGGAAGTTTCCATTTCACCTACGGGACAAAACCGTGCGGGTTTTGCTGATCTAGTATGGGATGGATCCGGCTTGATCCAAAGCGGACAATTCCTCTGGTGGTTGGAGTTAGGGTGTTACAGTGTGTGGTTCGGTTCTTGGTTGTATGGGGCAACTATGCTGAGGTTCGTCTCTAATTCTGCTTCATGTAAGTGTTTAGAGGGTGGATGCCTCTGTCTTCTAGAAGAAGGTAGAGATCTATTATGTTCCCTCTAATGTTATTTCGCTAGTTCGTTTGAGGGAATAGGTTCGCCACCTTGCGGGGGAACCTCAAGGAGGCATTTTAGTATTGTATTGAATTGCGCATATGCTTAGGCTAGGCTACCAGGCATAAGGATCAGTTGCTGGTGGAGGCAGCATTACAGCGCATTCGATAGCTTTGCCATGGTTGTTATCTTGACTGTCCACATTAGGGCAGTCGAATGACTCATTAACCGTAGTGATATGAGTGAAAGAAAAAGATTAAAAATAGCAGGAATTAAATATATGTTCCGCACTCACTGCACCAATTATTAATTAGTAAAATTGTTTGAGGGAGAATTCATTTTCTACTAGATTTAGTTGGAAATGTATATATTGAGAGTTGAGTAATCATAATAGGATAAGGATAGAGAATCCTAATTTATATGCCAGTTAGAGTTGATCTAGGACTCAAATATTTATATATTGTCTTTTTTTTATGTATTTTATTATTATATATTATCAAGGGGTAATCCATTCTATACCTAAAACATCCTTTGAACCTAGAGAGGAAAATGACAAGATACAATCATTTGAGGAGAAGAGAAAAGTGGATAGACTTAAGAATCGAAGGATTAGACAAGATGACGAATGTCCACCAAGTACAAAAAGCACAAGAAGTGGAACAGTGAGATGTAAACAGTGCAACAAATTAGGCCACAATAAAAAATAATGCCAATCATAGCCTCCCTCATCAGACACACACACACACACACTCTCTCTCTCTCTCACAATAATGTTAAGTTTGTATACAATTTTAAATTTTCTAGCTCTTGCCTCTTTTGCAGACAAAGAAAAGAATGGCAGACGGTACAGGAAGCTTAAGCTAAGGAAAAGGATCTAGCCAGCCTGCTAGATACAGGCAAGATCAAAGGCAAACTCAAGGAGTTAGAGGGAACTGACTAAGCTTTTTTTTTTTTTACTATGACAATTTTGTGTTGAGCAACCATTTTGGACATTATATTAGTTACAACTATTTTGGACATTGTATTAGTTGTTAAGAGAATGATAGTTATGTTATTTTTTGGCAAATATCTAAATCTGATATGTTTCTACTGTCATTTTTTAAAAATAAGAAAAAATAAATGACTTCTATTATGATGAGCAACTATTTTGGACATTGTATTGGTTGTTAAGAGAATGACAATTATGTTATTTTTTTTCCATAATATCCAAATATGATATGTTTTTGCAGTCATTTTTTGTGAATAGGAGATAGTAAAATGACTTCTATCATATTAGTGCCCCTAGTATTAGAACCCACACAATGCGCGGTGCAATATTAAAGGATGAATTAATCTTTTATAACATCATTCAAAAATAGTAAAATTATATAATAGAATAATAAAATTATATCTTATTGAAATATGTTGAAAAGTTGCAATGCTAAGAAATACCTTCTTAAATATCCTGTGAAACCTTTCATAAGGTATATAATAGCAAAACCATACATGGTATGATCTACATCAAAATGCACACACTATTAATATTTTTTATAGTGATAATAATTTTGAGAATTTAACGAATTATATTAAGATAAAAAATTAAGCATTTTTTATTTTATATTTATAATTTATTATAAATGATTGTTTATTTATTTTAAATATTAATGTATTACTTATTTAGTGTACTGTATTCTAAGCGTATAGATGTTCTACTTTTTTTAAAAAAAATTATTGTATCTTATACATTGTCATATCTCGTGTCTTGTATCCATGCAATCTAACTCTCGGTGTGTGAGATTACTTTATACACCAAGCTAATCAACTGAGGTTTTCTTTTTTATTGCTAATAAAAATGAAATGTGCTTTTCTTTTAATTTGTTTTTTATCATTAAAATAAGAAATTAATTTTTTTAATTTTATGTTTATAATTTAATAGAAATGATTATTTATTTATTTAAAATATTAATGTATTACTTATTTAGTGTACTATATTCTAAGCGAGTGGATGTTCTATTTTTTTAAAAAATTATCATATCCCGTACGTTTCAATTTATATTTTTAAATTATTTATTTAATAGTAATATATTATTTATTCATATTTTTTTAGTACGTGGATTACTTATTAACTAAGCAAAGACCCTCTCATTGCATGGGTTATTTTTTTATTATATATTATACTGTTAATTTTTAATTTAATTTATAATTTATAAGTTGTTTAGCATCTATGATTTAATAGTCTATATAGACTTTTCAAATTTTAGAAAATTAAAAATGGTGACTTGATCAAAATATAAGTTCATATATAGACGAAAAAAGAAAATTTTAAAAATTCATATATATATATATATATATATATTGTAATTATATATACATAAAATTTCACTTTATAAAAAGATATAATATTTTGATTAATTCAATCATAAAATAAAAGACTAAGTAAAAAAATTCAAAAATTAAGATATAGATAGATAATTATTTTAAATAAATAATAATTTTTTAAATAAAATTATTGATGGCATGTGATTGATTTCTAATAATGTAAATAATAAAATTAAAATTTTAAATTATTAGGCATTTAATTTTAATTAGATTAAATAAACCATTTACATATAAATACAAGTTAAACTGATTTTATAGAATGATTCTAGAAAATTTAATGGAGATTTAAAATTTTAATATTATTTAAAATTTTATTAAATTATTTTAATCAATGTAAATTTAAAATTCTTGTATTTAATAATAAAATCTAAAACTTTTAACTGCGAATATTGAATGATATTATTAAATATTCATTAATTAGTTATATTTCTTGAATTTATTTCTTATTAACACATTTAATTAAGAGTATGTTATGACTTCACATAAGAGTTCAAACTAATTCATTTAATTTAAATTTAGTTAATTAATTAATATAATTAGTTTTATATAAATAAAATATTTCAAAAAATTAGACCATCAAAACGTATTAAATTAAAATATTATCATAAAAAATTATTCATTTTTATATGCAATAATCCTATATCATTTTTTATATACAATAATTCTATGTTATTGATTTTAGCACCTAACTCTTCAAATCATCCAATACAGTAAAAATGCGATACCAATATCCTTCAACTCAACAGGGTAGCAATTTTTAGTCTTTTCATCTTTGATCAAAAGGTTAGTTAATTTATCTACACGACTTGATGCTTTTAATACAATTTCTCGCATTGCACATAAATAATCCACCTTTAATGTGTTTCCTTCAGTACAAAATGCTGAAATGGAATGATCATAAATAAACAACACAATTCATAAGATTAAGACAATAATAAATAATTTATATGAAAACAATTATATTTTTATTGAGCAAATGAGCTTTTGTTTCTGGGTTTCAGATACTGCGGACTGCGGTCCTTTTTTTTATGTAAAACAGGGCATCATTTGTTTAAACTTCTTCGTTATGTACAAAGGTGAGATTTGAGAATCAGAAAATATATTCCTCGTTACAAGTTAGCTATAAGAGTACCTTTTCCTTTATTCTCATTTATGTGCAAAATGCAAACCCCAACAGAACAGACTACCTTAATCACCTAAGAGCAACTTGTTTTAACAAATTTAAAATATAGAAAATATTTAAGTGCATTTTCAAAAATACGAGGAAACACTAATTAAAATTGGCAAAATACAAAGACAAAATCGTAATTTTCTTTTATTCTGTTTAATGTTTAGATATTGCAGTCGCCCTTTCTTGTCAATCCTATTTCTCAATTTCTATCCCCTTGTTCACATGCACTGAGAATAAGCCAAACCGTTAACCAATTTCTCAAAACTCAGTGCAAAAAAGAATTTATTCAAGCTTATTTGATAAGCTTAACAAGCTAAACTCAGACCAGCTTCTTGAACTTAAGCCAAGCTCAAGCCCCGAGTTCCAACCTGTGAGGAGTCAGAAAACTTTTTCAAAAAACTATATTATAAACTATAAACAAGCCAATGAGGTTGGTAGTCCCACCCTTCCATCCAAGAAACTAAACACTTTCCCCTGAGACAACCGAAACTATTAGATACAATTGAGTTGGATTCTGCTAGGAGCTCCAGACATGAGTTAGTGATAAGATTTAACTATAAAATATGACAAGATCAGGTCTAACGAGTAGTCATCTGCTCAAAGATAATTCCATTCTACATAAAATCAAAGTATTGAATCTTGAAATTACTCATTTTACACTTACATTTGGAAAGTCAGTACCGTTGGATTTGGAATTCGTCAGCGACTGCGTCTAAAGAATTAAAGAATACAACAAAAGCATGACAACTTTAATAATATACAAGAGACAAAGGAGATGTACTAACCAAAGAGGGACTCAAATTATCTTTCCCTGCGCTGTTCGTTGGAGAACAACAAAGGGTGCAAAAAGCTTGAAAATGAAAGGTTAATACTACAACAGATCAAACATGAGCATCCTATAAACAAAGATACATTCACAAAGTCACATAGTGAAAGTGATTAATCATCTTTCATTTATGAAACTAAGCCTGAAAATGAAAGATGCTGCTACCTTTTGAGTGGCTTATAGAGGACAACAGTAACAAATTTGGATTCAAACCGATGAGTTAGTCCAAGAGCAACTAGAGATTGTGATGCCCATCCTTTCTCTATAAACAGGTGGTTGAGCACAACATGTTGAGGCTTCAAAGAAGAAGATTCAGTTGAATTATCCATACCAAGGACAGTAAGATGCAGTTGTTGTGGAACTGCTAACGGCTCCTTTGCAAAATCTTCCTCTGTAGGAAATGACTGACTATAAGTGGAGTCTGGAGATGGTGGAACTTCAAACTCAACCACACTATCTAGGTTTTCCGGAACATAATCCTGCATGTAACAACAAATGGATTTCAAAACTGGTACCCGACAGTATGCAAGTTTCCAGGCCAGTTTTCAAGGAAAATAATATTTAGACCTGTCAAAGCATCATTCAAGTGGGGAAAAAATGTGTTGACAGGTATAAGGGCGATGGTAGGCCAGCTCAACTCAAGTTTGATACAGACACTGTTGATATTTATGTAAATTATAGAATTAACAATGTGCCACCATCAGTAGCACCTCGTCTATCGACATTGCCTTGTATAAACACCAGTAATGGTGCACTAATAACCTACTGCCAGTGCTACACTCTCCCCCACCTGTGCTTAAAACATCACTGCTTGCGTCAACGCCGTCACTGTTCCACCATAGTCACAAGACTCACAACCACTTTACCACCAGCATTTTCAAAAGAATACTATCCCAACATACACAATAGCTATTACTTCAATAATCCAGCATTTATGTAAACCAAAAACAACTCTGGCCAATTAAATGGAATAGAAAATTGCCTTCCCCCTCTTTTGTGGCAGTAAACAAACCCTAGGCTTCATTCCCAGAAAATGTTACGAAGATAAATGAAACTGAATGAAAAACAAAATGGTTCTCTAGTTCACCAAATATTTTCCAAGAGAAATTCCTTGTTAAAGCCAAAACATCAGACAGAAGAAATCCACCCTTTGACACCAGAAAAATGGGGCCTTAAAACTATAGCATTAATAAGAAGCTCAAAAGCATGTTTTTTCAAAGAATCCCTGCTTGAATTTTGTCCAAAACCACTGAAACGAATCAACAGAAAGATTCTCAAAGTTTGCTGAGCATTTGCTACCAACAGACTTAGCAAAATAATTCTTATAAAACGTTGCAAAACCTGCATGCTTGTAAAGCATCACAACTAGGAAAATCTCAGAAAACACATATCAACTAATAATGCCTTTCTAGGTCCCAAAAATTTTAGGGCTAGTTTGGCATTGCTATTGAAAGTGATAACTTTTGTAAAAACACCCATCTAAAGTATAAAGAGTCAAAACAAGTGTTTTAGCATAAGGAACACAATCAAAAGGAGAAAACCAAGTGAGTATCCTTCCTCAGAAGTATTATCATACCAAAACTGAATATAAGAACTATCACCAACTTTCTTTGTAAAGAAAAGAATCTAGCTCTAAAGGAAATTTTCCCAATAATTTCCATAATAAAATAGTATTATTGGAACCATGATGGGAGTACTAAAATTTCCTTTGAAACTATGTCCATAATACCTACCCTTACTGATCAAATGATCTCTCTTCTGTTTTCCCACACAACAGAAAACTAACTTTTTATTTTCCTTTTAACAATGTTAATAATTATCATAGCCACATTAAAAAGTATCTACAATGCTCTTCACCCATCCAAATGCTAAATATCAATCTTAAGTCTAAACCATAAGACACAATCAAGAAATCAAAAAAAGTTTGAATTCAAAGACCACATAATTTTAGAACTATGGTCCAAATTTTCTCTATCACTTATTTAAAATATTTTAGCGTATTTGTAATTTCCAGCTTTCTTCAAATTCCTTCCAAATCAGATTGGGTCTCTCTATTTTAGAATTTTAGTTTGCAAAACTGATTGGGTGCCTTTATTTTTAGAATTTTAGTTTGAGTCCTTATTGCCTTCAAGTTACACATTCCTCTCAGTTTCATTTAAACGTCTAACTCCTTGGAGGGTTTCAACTACTTCTGGAATTCCCTTACCTTTAAGTTTTAGGATTAGTTTAGTTTATAAATGCCCATTCTTGAAATGCTTTTTGATGAATTTTTCAGTCAATAACCCATGCTTTTATCTTTGAGTTGTGTGATGAATTCTAATCCTAGAAAGTGTCATGCTTTATCCTATTTGATGCTAGTAGTTTATTTATTTGTTCGTTTATTTTTCCTTTATTTTCCCAAGAATTCATATCTATCATACTCATTGAAAGCCCTAATTCTAGATTGCTCGAAACCCAAGTAATAATTGCTAAAAAAAGCTCAAGTTTTCCAAGCTGTCGCACATCACTATAAGATCTAAAAAAGATAATTGATGTGAACAAATTCCCGGAGGACCCCCAAGGACATTCTTGGATCAAGAACGTTGAAAAAGAAGCAAACAGCCAAAGTGGATTACCAACCATATGGCCCTTCGAAAAATAAACCCTCAACCTAGAGACTAAAAAACTGCATAGCAAAATGCATAAGAGATATTGTTCATGTATTAGGTATGAAAAGAATAGTATCATTGACAAAATGAAAGTGAAACCACAATAATGTTCTCATATTCTATACAGAACCTGCAAAAGAACCTTCCATTGTCCAATCGCCATTCCCCTTCACAAATTAAAAAAAAAATTGCGAAAAGGAGAAGGGATTAGTCATTGTCCAGCACTGCCCGCATCAGCCAAACTTTTGAACACACCAGTAACCGAATTAATAAAATTAAAGGCCTTAATCTTGAAGGCTTGGATGCAAGACTGATAAGACATTCAAATTCTTTCCACATGTGATTGGGATAAAAAATCCTAGACAATATTCCTCAACAGAAGTATGATTCTATTCTTTCTCTACTTTTAACTGCATGAGGGACTAAAGATGCTAAAATCTCGATCTCAAACCCACTTTATTCTCATCGTCTTCTTCCTAAAAGTCTCTTTTCAAAAGAACCTTATCAAGCTCATTCTCCAATAATTTCCTACTCAACTGAAATTCTATTATCACCTCCTCTTTAGCCAATTTGTCCTATTAATATTAAGTATAGTAATCTCAAAGCAACTTTATTTGTCATATCAAAATCTACTCTTCCAAAAAAGTCTAAAGCCTTCCCTAGAGCTGTAGCAAGTGAGACAATTCTACAGAAAAAGTATCTAGTACCTGAAACGTAAGGGCCGGGACATAGATACTTACATTAACATCAAGAAGATTACAAACACGGCCCATTTCATCAGCTACACAAGGAAGTTCTGGAATATATCTCCATTCCCCATCTACAATGAACTTATAATGGTATATTCCTGATGGGAGGACCAGAAGGATAGAATAGTCCTTACCAGATCTTTGTAGTTGCTTCCTAAAACCAAAATAATAATAAACCAAACATTATTTTCTTTACTTTTAACTTCTATTGGTCTCTCCAATAAGTAATATAAAAAAAAAGGGGTTATCTGACCTTGACATCCAGTTGTCCCAAGATCCTTCCACGAACACTTCATTACCACCGTAGTTCCAGGATATGATCGTAGGGATTCCTTGTTCAGGAGGATGATCAACTTCAGAAGACTCATTTCGCCAAATTTGGTTTAGGAAAGATGGGCCATCACCCCTCTGCAAAGGAGCAACGGGAACCTACAAATGCATAATAGGAAAAAAAAAAAGCATTTACATAACATGTACAACGAGAATTAAGTTAAACTAACTGATGCAATTTAGTCAATTTTGGATTATAAGAAAATAGGCCTATACTTTGCAGGGTTGAAACTAAAATAATCAGCAAATAATAACAAGAGTTTTAATAATAAGCCATGATTTTGAACATCCATTCCACTATAATGCAGTGTCCTTTTTGCAGTACTAGCATATTTATGTTAACTAAAAATGAATTGAAATAGTAATGGCAGTTTACCAGACAAAATAAACTTACATTATTTATCCATTACTCAAATAATAAACAGCCCGATAGTCTTAAAATCGCGAAAAAACTAATTATTATTAGTCCTAAAAAACATCAATCAATCATCACCTTCAGCAACTTGTTGAAGATCCAATGATTTACAGACATATTAAACAGTAATAGTAGTAACAACGACAAGGAAAAAAAAGACCTGAGGAGCGAACAAAAGAGGGGAAACGGAGCCACCAGGGCTATGAGGCGGCGTGTTAGTATTATTATTAACAATAGCTGTAGTAGTAAATGTATTCGGCATGGAATCAGAAGGAACAGCAGGTGGTTGTCGATGCGAATAGGAGGAGGAGGAGGAAGAGGAGGAGCCGCCGGCTTGGATGTTTGATTCACCGTTAGATCCTTCTTCATCTGTACCTTCTCTACCATTTACATTTCCCATCTATCTATGATCTAATCTTCTTCTTCTTCTTCTTCTTCTTCTTCGTTACAATCTCAGAGATTACAGACTTTGCTTAAATATCAAAGCAGATCTCTTAAACATATCGGAATATTATTATATTACATAAATACACAGAGAAATGAAGAAAAGGAAAATGTGCACCTAAAATTCGCATTTCAATTTTGACAGCTTAATAATAATAATAATAATAATGCCAAGCAGGTAATTAGTTGTTTCAACGTCAGACGTACTGCAGCGAGAGATTGTTGTTCTAATCCAAATCTTTCCGATTTGCAGACAATTCGAAAACGGATAACGATGAGAGGATGGGCTATGATAAGGACCATCTTAAGTTTTCTTTTGTGAGCCTTCCTTTGTACTGCAAAAACAGCAACACGTGTCCTCTTATTTCTTCAAAATTAAATTTTGTGCATTAACCTTAAAATTTAGTTAATCAATATAAATGAATAATAAAAAAAGCTAATAATAGGAATAATTAATTATTTTGATAGTTGTTAGTTGTTAACTATTTAAGTAGTTTTTCATAAAATATTAAAAGTTAAATATTATATTAGTTAACTTTTCACAAATCCTACTATAATTTTTAAAAGTTAGTTAAAACATTGTGGCTGAGTTTGGCAACAATTTTTTAAGTAATTTTTAACGTTTTGATTGGTTAAGACGCTAAAATATTATTTAAAAAATTATTCGGTAACATAACGTTTAAATTACCTTTGAGAGGTTATGATAGTATTTTATAAAAAGTTAACTCATATAACATTTAGCTTTTGTTGTTTCATGAAAAACTACTTAAACAGCTAGCAATATAACGCTACTAAAATAGTTAATTTTGCTAAAATAGACCATATATTACCTAATAACTTTTTAAGTAGAGTTAGTGTTTTGACCAGTCAAAATACTAAAAATTATTTAAAAAGTTATTGATGAATGCAATTTAAATGACATAATAACTAATGGCACAAGGTGTAAAGGGCAGTTAAAGCCTAGACACTAGCCTCTGACCAAAGATGAGTGCCTAAGTGAAGTGAGGTGAAAAAAAAATGAAAACACATAATTTTGTAATGGGACAATTATATGTTTAGTTGTTGAACTTTTCATTTTTTTTTATTTTAGTGTCTGAATGAAAAACGTTATCAATTAAGTGTACAAACTTTTAAAATTTGTAATTAGGTGTCTTTGGCTGAGTTAGCTAATCGAAAACATGATTATGCAATTGTGGGACCAAATTTTTAATATGTGACAGCTGATTTCGACCGAAAAAAACTTCATAACCAAATTTCATATAGAGTTAATGGAATTGACTTTTTTTACCTTCATTTATTGTTACTAAACAACCTCTTTCATCAAGTCTCCAAACCAGATCTTTGTACTTCAATTCCTTCTTTAAAACCCAAATTCCATGAACTTTTCAAAACCAGAAACCATCGAACATTAATAAAAATGCAAACTTAAAAATTTTTCAAAAGAAAGAAGAATAATAAATTATATATTCATCTGCAAGTCTTTTATCCTCTTGCATTTTTTTCCTGTATATATTCTATGTCATTAACCAAATATATAATCCAAAAACAAAATTTGTCGAAGTTCAAAAGAGAACATCTTACACTCTCAAGGAATAAAATTGTGACAATATAGCTCCCAAATGAGTGGGGCAAGAAAGTAACAAACTCTTATACTATAGCATTAGCTGTACTTGTAATCCTTGCCCACAGATCAACTCATTCCTTTCCAATTGGACTAGTAATTGCAAATTCTTTCATTTCATCTTTGGGGTTCACAATAACACCAACATTATCTTCAAAGTACATGTAGACCCATTCTTTCTGCGTCATGGCTTGCGCTGCCTAATAATGACAGCAGCATGACTTTCTTCCTGAGATCAGGGTTTCCCTTCTTGACAATGGCCATAACCATATTGCCAACATAAGCAAAGAGAAAACAATTTAAATGACCATTGATTCCCTTCACGGAAACTATTCAAACAACCCTTGATTCCCTCCATCGAAATGATGAAGGTATTTGAGTTTCAAAATAATCATTTTGGTCGTTTAGATTTTTTATTTTGAGACCATTAAATTCTAAGGAACTTCTCTCTCTAAAAATTTTGCAATGCTGCCATAGCCACTCTCTCTTTCTACTGTGTTGGTTTTGGTCCTCTCTTGAAACCTAAAAGATGATTATATACCTTGGTTTAGTTCACTTCAAGTTCAATTCAATCTGAACCACAATTCTTGATTTTCTCTTGGTTTTAATGGGTTTGAGTTTGAAAATCCAACTTAGCACTACCTGCCATCTTAATCATATTTCTGAATTGCCACGTAAGTTGGAGACACTTGATCAAAAATTTTTTTGGGGTTTAAACACATGATTGCAAATGTTTTCTATTGAGACACCAAAATGGAAAATTTTTGAAAGTTGAGACATTAAATTTGTAATTAATCCTTTCGTGATTTATATTATAAGATATCGAAAAAAGGGAAAAAAATATAAAAACATGAAAAGAAATACACATAAATCAGAAAAAAAATGACAACACAACAAGTTACATTTTAAGATATTAGATTTAAAATAGAAAGGAGTAGAATCAAGAAAATGTAAAAAGAAAAAAAGCAAATAGAAACCAAGTAGAAGGAAAATAGAGGAAGAGAAATAGAGAGATGCATATCTAAATGATTGTTGGCTAACGACTACATCGCAGAAGGTGAGTCCTACATCATTGATTTTTATGTTTCATTTGATTTCTTTTATTTATTTATTTATTTTATATAAGAAAATGCTAACTAGACAACTTTACATTGAAAGAAAATCCTAGGTGATTAGTTCAGTGAAACGAAAAATAGGAAGGTGTATCTTTCTTGAGCCTTAGGCGTAAAAAATATGCATGCTTCTACTTAGAGGTGGTAACCTAAGTGAAATCGCTCGCCTGAAAACTATTAAGGCCCAAACCCTTGAGCCTTAAGTAAGGCGCACCTAAGGCGTGCCTTTAATAACTATAGTTAGTGATATGATGAAAGTGTCAAATTTAAGAGTGGGTATAGATAAGTTTAATTCAGACCAAACTAAACTAGAGCAAAATCGAATAAATCAAAAAAATTTAACTGAAAATATGTCCACACTGTAAAACAATCGAGGTATTGTAGACGTGCCAAATATTAAAATGAGAAAGGATAATTCATATAAAGCACTACCTTATCGGTACTCATGATAATATTGCTCCCAAATAATATCCAAATCAAGCGAGGGACAATTTAAGAAAGTTTTTAGGATAAATGCATAACCAAAAAAATTACAAATGCAAAAGAATGCTTTAAAGAACAATTAAGAAAAAGAGAGAAGCAATTATAGATGTCTTTATTATTAAAAGAAAGGGAACCAAAGCTAAGCAAAAAATTATAAATAGTGATTGAAAATAAGAAATCAACTGTCAAAGTATTTGCACTTTTTTATATGCATATGCATTACTTTTTTCTTGTTGGTGAATATAGAAAAGATTTAAAACTTCCTAGCTATCATGAAATTAGTTACATTTTTGAAAAAGTAAGTTGATAATGTGAATTCAATGATAGAGAAGTATAAAAGGAGTGAAGTAAGAAATAATGTACCTTAATGTTAGATGAACGGACTAATAACAAAGCCAGATCTTTCACCAATTTTTTAGTTAACAACCTAAATGTAACAAACTTTCTCAAATCCATGGATGCTTCAGATAGAGTGAAAGATACACAAAAGTTGTTTGAGCTGTTTGATTCATTATTGGAATAAATTGGGAGGGAAATATGGTTTAAGTGGTGATAGATATTACTTCGGCTTATTTAGCTGTTAGTGAATTATTAATAAAGAAAAAAATTTATTTTGATCTGTTTGTGTAGCTCATTGTTTTGACTTGATATTGTATAACATAGGTGAGCTACTAATGTTTAGAGAAACAAAAAAAAGGTAAAAGAAGGGGTGAAACTAGGGTACAGAATTAAAATTTTCTGTATCAATACAAAATTTCTTTTCACCGTTAGATTTAAACTAATTAAATATATACCGTTAGATATAAAATTGATTAAATGACTTGTTAACTGTAAAAGAGGTTATAAAAAAGTAGGATATATTTCTTTTTCTATTATTAAACATATATGTTACTATTTACTAGTGTAAATTGGAAAGAAAAAAGAAACTCTTTTCAATTCAACTATAAAAAATAAAAATTTCAAAAGTAAATAATTATCTAATAAATGAATTATTTAAAATTATAAAACAATAATAGACTTTTAACTTGTCTTATTGAGTTATTGTTAAAACATTTATCATGTATTTATGTAATTGAAATTATACTATATATCATGACATCTCATTATTTTTAAACACATTTTTAAATTAAGCAAATTAAAATTATATAAATCAAATATAATTTTTATATACTCAGAATTATTTTAAATAAAATTTATTTGGTTTTAGAGTTCATGTAAAATAAAATATTCATATAGCACGAATTTTACAACCTTTAATTTGTAAACTAAAATTTATATTTTGTATTTAACATATTTTACAAGTTTCTCATAATAAATCTTATATTATTTATGTCCATAATAGTTATTTTTTATTTAATTTATAAACTCTGAGATTCTAATTAAGTTAATTATAATTAAAATTTTACTTGAAAATAATATATATTATATATTTTTGTCCTTCATACAATTCATTGGCACAAAATAATTTAATACTAATAAATTGTATGTAGACACGTAACTTGCCATAATAAATATATGCTTATATTAAAAATATTTTATATTTTTTATAATATATTTTTTTAATAATATGTTAAGAGGATAAATGACAAATGAAGAGATAACATTTAAAAATATATATAGATAAAGACAGAGTTATAAGTTAAGTAACCTACCACAATAAGTTTCTTTAGACACATGTTTAATTATAAAATATTCTGTACCAATACAGAATTATTACAATTTGTATACTAGTAAAAGCCTAAAAGAAGTTTGCATTTATATTTATCGATATGCTTAGGTCCTTAATGTAACAGTCTGCTTTTCATAGTTAGTAATATTGATTACCAATCTGTGAATAGTACTATCAGTCTGGGACTTGGTATTATTTTAGCCCAAAAAATTACTACTTATATCTAATATTTTTTGAAGCATGTTTGGATGATTTGGGTGGATAGAAAATATTTCATAAATATTTTTGAAGAATTTAAGTAATTGATGAATAGTGTTTTCTAGTGTAGTAATATTAAGAAAAATTGAGGAATTAATATTATGAAGTTAATTTAATAAATTTGTGGAGTTAAATAATATTTGGAGGAGAAATATTTAGTGAATATTTTAGGCCCTTGGATGAGATTACTTAAGACTTGATCATGGCCTTTCATTTGATATAAAATTGAAGAAGCCAAATTTGACTTGAATTTTTTAAGTCAACTAACACTATTTTATTTCTTCTCCTTCTCCATTCCAATGCCAACTCTCCCTCTTATCTCCACCATTTTTCTTTTTTTTTACTTACTCATTAAACTACACAAAACTAACCAAAACAAACCTTGATTAAGTGATTAAATTTGAAAAATTAAGTAAAGAAAGTGGAAATTGGTGACTCTAGTCAAAGAATTTGGAGAGCTCCTCTAAGACAAGTAAGTTGTGAAATTAAGCTTTAAGGATTTAGTTGAGAATTCTATGATATTTAAGCGTTAGAACATGCTAGTTTATGCTTAAATCATGCTCCAATCTCTTTCTTTGTTATTTTTCTTGATTTTAATTTATGTTTTTGCTACTTTGAAAAGGTAGGTGAACCATCTTCAAAGGGGAAAGAGAAGGCTTAGGAGTGGGGTTTTCTAATCTTACTAAGGCTTGTTAGTAAGGTTAGTGCAAGTATTCCTTTCATTCTCTCCCATTTCTTTGAATTTTTAATTTTAAGGTCTTATGTGATTTTTGGAAATTTTGTATGTTTTGATTAAATTGATGGAATTTGATTGTTTAAATAAACTTTTGAATAATTTCTAAGCATGGTAATATGTTTGATTTAATGGGAAAATGTTCCCTTCTTCCTCCTTTTGAAGAGGCCAAACCATATGGGAGTGAAGGGCCTATTGATTTTTTTTTTTCTTTGTTTGCTATTGATTCTAATGTGTTAGTTGATAAGTAATTGAATGGTGGTTTAAACCTCCTCCTTTTAATGTTTAAGAAATTTTCAAGACTTAAAAGAGAGCTTTAATTGAGTAAAAATGAGTTTTATGATTAATTGTTGTTAAGTAATAGTTTTATTAAGTAATTTTGATTTGGAATTAAAGATATTTGATGGAGGGAATCATTCTCCTTTTGTGTTCAAGCAAGGGTCGAACCACCTAATGGTGATAAGGCTTGGCTTATGTTTTTTCTTTTTTAAGTTGATTTTATGTATTCTATGATATATTGAGTATATATTTGGTAAGTATAAGTTTTGATAAGTATAAGTATGAAAATTGGATAATATTTTGAAATTATAAGTTAAGTTAAGTTATTTTGAAGTAAAAATGTTTAGGTTTTAAAATGATGTATAATGAAAAGAATACCATAAAACATTATGAATTAAAATGAAAAGAATTAATTTTGGGCTCTAATATGCATGGTTTGAATTATAATATGATTTGATTCAATTATATAAGATGAGCAAAGCTCGGGTTTGATGTCATTATGTTGTTATGCTATGATCATGTGCTAGGCTTTGGATACTTATGTTTAAGTGGACACACTTATTATGAATAAGTAGGCTTTTAAACCTTTATGATACGATTGATGACCTAAAGCCAAATATTTTATGATACAAAATCAAATCTATTATTATTTCTCCTAGTGTATGTGAGCCTCAAAAATGTAATGAAAAAAGTGAAAGATATGTTTTAGATGCTAAAAATACTATTGCTACGATTTAATTGAAAGTAAAGAAATATATTTTAAATGAGCATTTTATATGTTTATTATTTTGTGAACTTATGGTTAAGTTTTCATATGATTTATGTTTTAAGCATTTTTAATATAATTGAAATTTTATGATTTGACTTTGAAGTATTTTTATATAAAATATGTTTAAGTATTTTATTTAGCATCACTGAGTGATATACTCAACGCGTTGATTTTATCACGCGCAGGTTGAGAACAGTGGATGCTACTCGAAGGTCGGAGAACAGTGGATGCTACTCGAAGGTCGGAGGCGTAACATCAGAGTTGAAGATTATATTTTGGGTAGATTATATTTTTAGATTATATGGCATATATAATAATAATTTAAGGAGATGTAAAAATAATTAAGTTATGTATATTAAGTAAGTTAATTGATTATTGCTTAAACATATTTTATGGATACATGTAATATTATACTCTAAGTAAGAATGTATGTTAGAACCATAAATGTGATGATATTGATGATGAGTTAGATTATTGATGGATATGTGAAAATTATAGAAGTGTTTGTGGCATTGAATTCTTTAATAGAGGTTGTTGGGGTTTGAAGACTAATATTGGAAGTGTTTTCTTTTTTGTGTCCTAGCAAGCTTAATTTTTTTTTTTTAAGGAAAAACTCTTGTAGTTTTTGTGCGAGAATTTCCTTAAGTTTTTATTTTAAAAAAAATATATTTGCCTAACATGTGAATATTTAGCCACTTTTAATATATTTCATAATTTGTATTAATTAAGACAGTGCTCCAGCACCGATCGTAGTCTCTAGAATTGGACGAAGAGTATTACACTTAACATATTTAGAAAATTATCTAATAAAAAAGAATTGAAGAAAGTTGAAGTTATGAGATTTGCTATATCATTCCTTACTTAAAAAGTTTTAATGAAGTTAAACTCTCTCTTCGAGCTATGTTTGCTTTGGAACAATGGGCTAAAAGCTATTATCATTTTAAGATGAGAAAAGAGAAGTACAGGCAACGAGATGACAAGTTTTAAAAATCAATCAAGTATTCTTCAAAATGTGCAGCTCCTCATTAAAGTTTTAAGACTTATGGATAGTAACGTAAAAAAATAGAGCAAAAGAATAAATTGCCAAAATTTAATAATCAACCAACAAGAAATGAATGAAAGATAAATGATACATGATGTGATTTTCAACTTCATAGGCTTTATGCAACTGATTATTTTCTTACTCTCAACTGATTATTTTTTTTCTTGCATAAATTCTATGTCATTAACCAAATGCATAATCCAAACATAAAATTTGTTAAAGTTCAAAAGAGAACAACTTACACTCTCAAGGAATAAAATTGTGACAATAGAGCTCCTAAACGAGTGGGGCAAGAAAGTAACAAACTTTTATACTATAGCATTAGCTGCATTTGCAGTCCTTGGCCACAGATCAGCGCATCCCTTCCCAATTAGATAGACTAGTAATTGCAGATCCTTTCATTTCATTTTTGGGTTCACAATAACACTAGCATTATGCTTTTTTTTCTACATCATTGATTTCATCTATGGGGTTCACAATAACACCAGAGGAAGAAAAATAGAGAGAAACATATCTAAATGATTGTTGGCTAAAAACCACATCATAGAAGGTGAGTACTACATCATTGGTTTTTGTGTTTCATTTTATTTCTTTTATTTATTTATTTCATATAAGTAAATGCTCACTAAACAACTTTACATTGAAAGCAAATGCTAAAAAATGAAGCTTTTAACTCATGATTCGATTCTTGATATAACAGTCATGAATGCAAGAAATGATTTTTATTTATTTAAAAAATCTTGCAAAATTAATTTTTTTTGGAGAGAAATTAAGTTTGAGCATAAAAAATTGAATGACCAATTTGAATTTTTATCCAAAAATAACAAATAAACAAAAGAGATAGAAAAAGATTATATTTTTAAATGACTTAATAATCATCTAACATATAAAAAAAATTCTATTATTTTTTCATCCACTTAATATTTGTTAATCGAAATAAACATGGAGAATGATTTTTTTTTTTTACGGGGGAAACTCAATAAATGTTAGAAATAAAATTTCAAACTAAACAAAATGTCAGAAAGGTTTATAAATTAATATAATATTAATTTTGATTAAAAAAAGTTTAAGTAATACAAAAAATGACATAAAAAAAATGCCTTCTATGATCCAACCACAACCACCGACTTTTAGTGACCTATAATTTACTTCTAATGATGACAACAACAACAAAGATAGTAAAGGTGACGACGACAAAGACAAAAGAGAAGGATAAAATAACAAATGAATAATGAAAAAGACATCATTTTAATATTTAAGGCCAAACTAATATTCTTTTTTAAACAAAGTTTCAAAACATGATATTTGTTACAATATCTCCTTTTGTATTCGTTTCTTTCTAAGTCAGAATGATTTTCGCAATTACAAAATTGTAAATCTATGATGAATGGCATAATTTATCCAACATCAGCTAAAATTGTACATGGCTTTTATCAATAATTCAAAACTGTAACAAAAAAGAAAACCAATTGTTCCTGCATTTTCAGATATCAAGCAAAACAAGGCAGATCCTGACCCTGGCCCTGACACTGAACATATGAACATGGCACATTTTGTGCCGTATAAGAAGATATAGTTAATTTTGAATGTACATGGAACCAAAACCTAATAGGGTGCAAGTATAGTTTTCCCCTCAAAACCCAAGAAGCTAGCGCTACAACTGGACCAACTACAAAACTCTCATATCAGAAGAAACCTGAGCTCGTTCTTCTAAGCTGGTATTTTAGTTCTGATGAAGGTTCACAGGGAAACATCTCCTCAAATTCCTAAAGCAAAATGAGATGGTGTTAGGGCCAGCATTTGCCCGAAAGCAAAAAGAGAATTACTTTCAAATGAAACAAATGGCAAGGACATTAACGAATGCATTTTATGGTACAACTGAACATTTCACAGCTGAAAATTTGTGCAGAAATAGTTCACTCCCAGGTTTTTCATATGCATGACCAATGTATTATTATGTAAATATAGGGAGAAAAACCACCAGACATTGATATTTCTTTCTGCTTTATACAAGCAATTTTTAGCAAACTAGTTCAGAACAGCAGAATATTATTTAATAATTAATGTTGTAGAATATCGGTTGCTCAAATGCAGTAGTCCATTATGGTGATGTTTGGCTGTGTAGTGGGGCTTGGATGCACAAACTCCCAGGCACAAAATGCAAAGCAGAATGAGGCCTGCGAGAATGCACAGCCAAGATGGATTCAAATACAGATATTCATACTACTACAGATGAAATCATGCCTCCTTAGTGTCCAGGATATTTACTGAAGTACTCATGTCTAGAGATACCAAATGCATTATAATTATTCAAATTGGATACACTCAGCTAACTGACTCGCTAAGTATATCCAAGGCAACATCTGATAGATCTATTAAACAAGTCAACCTCCGATTGACATCCACACCATATCATGAGGTGAGTTTTAAGTATCCAGTTATCTCAGACAAGTAAATTAAAAGTCATCAATGCAAGTGACAGGAAAACTAAGACTTGTGTCAACGATATGTTAAATTCCACCAGCAGAAATAAGTTCATCTACGAGTAGTTCATTTATAGTTACTAATAACACAAACAAATGACATTTAGACTCCTAGTAGAACTAGCAATATTATTTCATTGAGATGAGAATGAAGTGTCCACAATCAGGCTGTTTCCTATATGAGAACAAAGTAATATAAACCAAACTCTAAGATAGAGAAAAAGACTCACCATCATGGTGAGACCAATTATATATAAAAATGGAAATGAGTCTTGCCAACTAGATTCCAATTCCTCTTATCATGTATCACTACAAAACAATAAGTGGATTTAAACTAATTCTTTAGAAGAATCATTCTCAGAAAGTCCTCATAAAGCATAACCCACAGACATCTTCTAGACAGTAAAAGAGCAACTTTTGTAATAGCAAAAATAATTTAAAGTGACGTGTTACGCTTTTGTTAGCAATTGACCTTGCAACAAAAGATCAAGAACATACCTCACTCATCCAAAGTTACCATAAAATTTGTCATTTCAATTTACATGGAAAAATGATTAAAACCATCTGTTTAGAACATTAATGTGGAAAACAGGTTATTAAGCACATGAATGCTTGACTACCAACAAGTTCAGTGTTGTTAAAGGCCCAAGGTGCACCGAGGCGCAAAGGGTCCTGGAGCTTAAGCAGATACTTTAGCAACCGAAGCATCCCAAACAAAAGTCAAAACTTTGTTATAATCTAAAAACAGGAATTTCTGACATGTGTATAATAAAAATACTACTAAATCTCATAATTTTTTTTAATATAAAAAAGAGGCCAAAAGATGCAATATATAAACGTCAAAGTCAAGTAATTTAAAATTAAATCAATCTATCAAACCTTCAATCGTTTACAGTTCTCAATCTAATCAATAATCAAGACTAACAAAGAATTATAAATAGATGTGCATTGTTTCCACAAATTAGTTAGAACAGTAAGGAAAAAACTAAACGAAAAAAATACAGGTGCACCTAAGCCCAAGGTTGCGCTTCAGGGAGCCTGGCCAGATTGGGCCCTACTCAACATAGTTGAGGGGCAGACATTGTGTCTGGGTGCACCTTGGGCCTATGCTGGCTATCAACAACACTGATCAAGTTCGGGCAAAGAGGTTAAAAGAAAAAAAAAAAAAAGAATGATTTATAGGTATTTGCATTGGAGTTTAAAGCTTAAGATTTTCTTTTTGTAATTAACTTTAACTCACACATCAAATGAAAGAATAATTTAGATGGAGAACTGAAAATGTCAAAATGATCTTTGCCCCATTTGTTGGCCAATATTGAGTATATCCAAAAGTTAAATAGTCTAATAGCCTTGTAATGAAAGAAAATTTATAGAAAGAGCTTTCATAATTAAAACAAATAACCTTTTTAATATAAAAAAAAATGGTGGCATGACAACATTCCAAGAACAGTGCCATTATGCCCATCTTCAGTTTGTCTAACCAACTATAACATATCGGCCATTTCATGGCAGAATTTTCAATTCCGCAATCAGTATGACACATTTTAGGATGATGATATTATAATTAAAGGCAAAACAAAGATCGCAGCAACACAACCTAACATACTGTATATGGAAAAATAGTTGTTACAATATAAATTTGTTTTTTTATAAGGTTGCCTGAAGGCAGAATAAAAGAAGAAAAAGGATAAGAGACACACACAAACGAAAGGCGTTGAGGGGAAAAACTTGAAATGAGACATCAAAATCAGGAAATTTTTTTTCCTTTCTTTAATTTTTCATTTTTTCTTTAATTATTGTTATTGTCTAACTCTAATTAATGCATTCAATAAAAGATCTAAATTCCAGGCCTACGCAATTATATTTCGTTCCACAATGTAAGCAATTACATTTATAGGAAGGATAACACCATTATCTAATATAACAACTAAGCCTTAATCCTAAACTATTCGGAGTTGCTATATGAATCTTTTGTTTCTATTCCACTTAGTTCATCATTAAGTTCGCATTATTGCCGAGACCCCTATCTAAAAAATGCACAACAAAAGAACAAAAAGAGGAAATCAGACAATTGAGATCATGTAGAGCAATGATGGATGAACTAAAACAGATCTACAAACAAGAAGGGATGGAGAAGAAAACAAAAGTAGAAGAGGAGAAACAATGCTTCAAAACTAAAAAGAATTGATCCATTTTGTGCCACACCAGAAAGCGAAGTTAGCTTGAAGATGAGGAATTTTCTATAAGAGTTCCAAATCATGTTTATTATGCTTCCCCCCTTCTTCCCCCTTTTCTTTTACGATTTTTTTTCTCGGACTTGTACCAATTCGTTAAAAAACACAATGTCATTTGACTGTCCAATGCTGCAAGTATATCCATTCTCTGTGTGCAAAAGGAAAACATTGCCTCAGGCCCCTTCGGTATGTGTATCACGGAAATGTCGCCTCAACTAGTGCTACCCAAAACAATTAGATTGTACAAATGTCCATGTAGCACAAGTTACAAATATTTAGGACCTAAACAAATAGATTGAAATGAGGAAGATGTTAGCCATGAGATTAAGATAAGATGTATGAAGTGGCAAAGTTGCAAAAGAGCCAACTAGGTTGAAGGGGAAACCTTGTAATCCTGCCAGCTTTAATGCATTGGGCAGTTAAAAACATTTCACACAAGATTGAAGTGGTTGAAATAAGGATGCTAAAATGGATATGTACAAGAATCGGTTGCAAAGTAAATAGCTGAAAAAGATTAAAACTAGAACCTATTGAGCAAAATATTGAGATGATTCTTGACAGTTGCATTGTAGACCAATAAAATAATCTCCCACAAAAGCTAAGTAAATTGAAGTGGTAGGAGATAAGAAAAGGGAATACAAGCCTCAGCTGACATGGGAAAGCAGTGAAAAATGATATAGGGAGCCTAGATATTTCTAAAAAGTAAACTCAAACTGGATGGAATGGAGGAAAAGATTCATATAGCCAACCCTAACTAGTTTGGAATTAAGTTTCGGGTCGAGTCTTGAGCATTGATGCTGGAAACCACTAAAACTTAGACTTCCAAAAACCTCAGCAATCATTTCTACTTCTACCTTTTAAAATGTTCCAATCCTCAATAAATTAATGGTAGAAGACATAAGGTTGAATACCAATATTTGTTGAAAATAGGATAATTTCTAAACCAATAGTAGCAATTTATGAGTCTTAGAAAATTATCATAGCACACAAGTTTCAGCTTAGGAGTCATGTCTCTCATATCCAATATATATTCCCAAACCCATCCATAAAATATTTTTGGAGCATGCATGATTGTGTAATGCAAACACAAGGCAAAACATATAATTCCATAGAAGAACATATGGCTATGCAAAAACATCAAATTGTCTGCAGTATGCATGGCAATTACCACTTTTCTGTAGAAGGATGATGTCAAATGGAAAACAATAATAATATAAGCAATTTTTAGAAAGAGATGGTAAGGGGAAAAAATCCAAAGAAAGCCAGGGAAACAAGCTCCTGGAATTGAAATCAGCATGCCAATTAATGCTGTGAACTTGAATTTCTCAATTCCGGCACAAGGTATTTATTAGATAAAAAAAGTACATTTGATCTAATAGAATTATTTTGTTGTATCCAGACTAATATCAATCCAACCCATTTCATAAATAAAATGTGAGTGGCCAATACGCATATTTTGGAAGGTTAGTATTTCATAAAATGGAGCATAGTTATCGGTGGAAAGGTGTCAGGTCTCTACAAGAATGAGTTTAAGGATATCTTCTTCAAATTAAGGATAATCCAATTTCCTCATAATTTCAATACAAATTTCTGCTTTTACTTATCCAATTAAAAAACAAATCTACTGGGCACCATGATATAGAAGCCTTTCGTTGGTCACTGAATAGAAAGCTTATGAATGAAGTTATCACAGTGTTTTGGGATGGAACACTCGTGTCCAACAAAGTTCACAAAACTTAAAAATTTTGGGGTGAGGTGTTTTGGGCCGGAGAATAATGAAGGAAAAGAATTTTCAATATCACAATGTGAGAAACAACAAGCATCTCTGAAAAAATAAAAGTAAATATAACAGATTCCTACCTTCTCTTTCTTCAGCTTTTTATTCTCCTCCTCTAGGCGTGAAACCTTGCTAACTAGTTCATTATGATAAGCCTGGATATTTCCACAATTGGAGTTAGGATAATGATTAAACGAACTTAAGGGCAAGCCAAACAAATTAAACAAATATCAAAACATCCAAAAGCAAACCTGTTTTCTAGCTCGCGAACGGGCTGCAGATTCCCTATTCTTGATTTTTCTCCGCAACTTTCTCTCTATACTTCTCTCGAGAGCATCTGGTGCATCCCTTTTTCGCCCTGACGTTGTAGTGTCAGATAAAGTGCCTGTTGATGGTGATGAAGACAAGAGTATTTTCTGCGGGAAACCTTGAGGAGTCACTCCATCAACAGTTACCAATTCCACAGAAGGACTTATTGATGCTTCAGCAAAAAGGCCCGCTTGAACCAAGAAGTCCTCCAAAGTTGTTTCACCAAGTAGGGGTTCTCTCTCCTGACCTTTCAAGTCCTGACCAAACCTCTTCTTCTGACCCTGCTGAATCTCTTTCCAGACCTGGTCCACAGTCTTCCCGCTCAACGCCCTAGCCAATGTTAGACTAGCCTGGCGCTGGAGAGAAGAAGCTGATGATGTATTTTCAATGTCCATCCCCAATGACGGATTAGCTTCAGTACTCCATACATTCTTAAGAAGTTCATCAAGGTCCATGCTCCCCAAGGGCTTTCCTAGATTTCCTAATTGGTTTTCAACTTCATTCAAAGTTAGGCTATACCATGAATTTTGCCTTGTCAATTGACATGGTTGTACATGAGAATGTTGGCCATTACTTTGAGATCCCATTGTTTGAATCCCCATTCACCAAACCTATCTTCATGCCAAAAACCAAACCCAAAATCATAAAACAATTTCAAAATGGTTTTTATTTTTGTCCCAACGAACTTTTTCATTGAACAAAACCCAACTCACAAAAAGATGCTATCAATTCAAAATGCAAAATAAAATTTATAACAAATAAAATAATAGTGAATAAGAGAATCCCACATTATGAAAGCCATTTCCAGCCATCTACCCGTCTCTAAATCCCTAATGTTGGATAATACAAAGGTAAACTATAATAGATAAACTGAGATCGAAAAACCCAAATTTTTTTTTTAAAAAAACAAATTATGTAATTTGTTCATTTCCAATATAATTCCGTGAGGAAACAAGGGTTTAGAAAAAAAATTAGCAATGGTTTTATGTCTGCTAAATCGAATCGAGTTTACAAAAAGGAGAAGAACAGAGATCGTTGAAATCCCAAAACGGGAAAATGGTACGGAAGGAAACACGTCAACAGTTTACACAGTAAAAATTATATTTATGAGAAGGGAGGAGAAGCAAATTATAAGTACCTGGAGAAAAAGGATTTGGCAATAACAAAGACACAGATCTTAGAATCAGAAAAAGAGTAAAGAATTCCCGTCCGTTTGCTCACTTGTTGCGATATCAGGTTTCCACGTATTATTTCATTTATTTATTATTATCATTCTTACCTGTCTAGCCCATCTCCCGACGAAAAATAGATAAAGATTGGTGATAGAGACAGCAGAGCTGGCACCAACGATACTTTTTGGTAAGTTTTTACCTATTGCCAAACCTTTTCATATTTTGATTTTCATCCATAATCTCTTTAATTTTTCAAAATACAGTAAAAACTATATAAATTAGAGGGGACTATCAAATTTTATTAATAGACATTAATTAATTAATTAATAATTTATTAATTTAAAAGTTATTTTTTCAATTGGGCCAATATAAATTTTATTACGTAAAAATGATTGTAAGTATATCACTAATATAATGCATGACATTTCACGAATTAATTTAAAAAATAACTCCATTATACATACATATATATAATTACCACTTAATAACATTATTTTTAAGTATTATCATATTTCATGATAAAAATTAAGTGTATAACATATACAAATAGAAGTCAATTTTTTATCAAAAATAAAATAAAATAGTAAATCTTTGATATTTTAGCTAAAATAATAAAATAAAGTCAATTTTTCTTTTTAAATTAATTAGCTTTTGTTGGTTAAGAATATTAAAATTATTATTTTATTTCACTTTTAGTAAAAAGTGTTTTGTTTTGTCATTTGGTGCAAAATTGAGGAGGTAACCGTACGAAAAAAAATTATTTTTAGACAGCCTCTTATTGCCTTCAAAGTCTAGGATTATTTCCGTTTTCTAAAATGATTTTTATTGTGAAAATTACATTTTTTAATATTTTTTTTAAAAAAAACTTATTTTTATTATTTAAACAAAAAAAAATTAAATTCAATTGACAATACCGAATTATATCCAAAATAAGATATGGATGCATAATCTTTTATCCCTAACAGTACCATGAGATTACCCGAGCATAACAAGATAAAACCGATGAAATTTAATCCAACGGATTTTTTTTGATTCTGTTCAATTTAATTTTAAAAAATTCAATTTGGTTTCAATTGTAATAGAAAAATCTAAATTCTTTAAGATTCAATTTGATTTTTATTATATAAATAAAAAAAATCTAAACCTGTATAAACCAAATTGATTTAATCCAAAAAAATTAATCAAATTAAAAAATCAAACTAAAACTGATTATACAATTTAAAATTGGATTCAATTCTTTTGTATATAAATTCAATTATTCAATTTATACCGATTTAATATAGAAGAAGAGAGATTCAGACTTAAATTTATTATCATGTCATATATGCACTTATTACAAAATTATTTTTTAATGTATAGTGATTTTAAGTCAACTTTTATATAAATAAATATTTATACATATAAAATTTTGTATAATTTGACAATACCAAAACACAATTAACACATCTTTGCAAATAAAATAAGACCTCATGGAATTCATTTATATAAAACATGCTTTTGAATTAGTATATGTAAGGAAATGATTAACTCAATACCACAATTCTAAACCCACTTCACAATTCTTGTTGAAGGAAATATAAAAGTATACATTTATGTCATTATACACTAATATGCTAACCAAATCCATCTTTTAGTTACCAAGTAAAAAAAAAATTTAAAGATGTGACAAAAAAAAATGGAATAAGTCAAAATAAAAGGTAAAAGCTGCAAGAAATTTTCTCAATTAGTAGGTAAACTTGCGTTGCAATAAGTAGAAAATCCTCCCTCTTAACAAACCCATTTCCAAAAACCACCACAAATGCATCAATCTTCCTTCCTCCACAATTGTACCCAAAATCTCCCAGTTGCCTCAAGCATTGCTTTCTGCAACACTATGCTAACCAACAATCCCACAGCTCCAATACTCGCTACCCCCTTCTTGTTTTATTCAAGCTATAGCGCTTATAAAAGGATGGTATATGTTGCTTTGAGTGCACAACCCCAGATACTTCAGATTTCCATTATTTGTATTTTAACTTTGTATTTAAATTTATGGAGGGAAAGGGGAAGGGAGGCAATAAGGAAAGTCAGAAATTGTTAATAATTCTTCTTATTTATCTTCTGCATCAAATAAATTTTTCGAGCACATGGGTATCGAAGACTTTATTGAAGTTATATTCCTTTCCCTAAAACTTAAAACAAGCTTCTTTGCCAACACTTGTAAATTCTAATGGAATGTAATCAAATGCATTTTTAGCGGAAAACATACACAAAATATATTTGATTACATTAGATTACATTATTTTAGGAGTAGACAAGTATAAGCTTAATGTTTCTACTTACACATGCTAATAATACTTGGGTTACTTATAGTAAACCTTAATTAAACATAACATAATCCAGTAAATTTTTCAGTATTTGTTTATATTAAAATGCATTTGATCATATTGTATTACATTCTATTGTAACTTACCAAATATAGCCTAACGTCTTCATATAGAGATGGTAACAATACTATGAAAGTTTTGACATTTACCTTCACTTTCGGTTCTAGTTCTATCTTTTTGCAATTATGCATCTTTCTTATACTTGCCAATCACAGGAAGCATTGTCCAGATTAGATGATTTTCTTAATTTCCTCTTATAAGAATCGATGATGTTTGTATTATACAATAACCATAATCAATTTCAAAGCACCCCAAATTTGACAAAATGCTGATTAACATGCTTACCACTTCACCAGTGAAGCCGGGAACTAGCAGCTTGCATAAGCGGATGTGCAAAGTACGCACCTAGAGTCAGGGCAGTAATTATAACGTATGGTAACCGCAAAAATTCCTTGTAGTAATCCTTGGGTAACTTTTGACGGCCATCAAGAATAGCAGCAAATGGAACTATACTCGTTCTCCTCTTTACAACTTCAAAAGCCTCCCCGTATCGCTTTGCTAATCTCCTATCTCCATTCCATACACCAAATAAATGGTGTCCAATTAAGCCAAAAGATGCAGCAACAGCGACAGAATTTCCAATCCAAATTGTATGAGCCAAGCACCAGATCACCTGCCCAACCATCTGAAAAGAAAAACATGCAGATTTGCTAACTTATAAGTCTATGCTTTTACGTGTCAGAGAATGATGTTACAGCAGGGATTGTTTGAACTATGTTGTTCTAATAGCACTTTACAAGGGATAGAATACGGCTACAATTTCAAAAGCAAATTTCTGCTTTCAGCAAGTCAAGAGCATTGCAAGCTAACCTAGAGAAATTTCACAACTTTATCTTCATTTCAGTCACATAACTACATCTTTTGCAGCTAAAAGTATCTACTCTAGCAAAGCCAAAAAGATCCATCATGCCTCTCACGGAGATTGGTGGCCATAAAATGGTGAACCCGAATCTTAGGCCATAAAGATTATCAAACTCTAGCATAGCATTCACAATATAAATACATATCAAGTTTGCTTTCAGAAGCTACCTTGGCAACAAAAATTTTCTGCATATGCAATTTAGGCCTTACCTGAGGATGCCTAGTGATTCTCATTATTCCAGTTTCCCAAAGATGCAATTTAGGCTTGTCGACAGCTGCCACTTCTAAAAGATTAAAGGTTGAAGGATAGAGGAAAAAGAAAGAGATAAAATTTGAAATCCACAAAAGTTGATGTAGTGCTGGAGCACTTTGAAGCTGCCATAACTGCACTCCGTCATATCTGTGATTGATGAAGTAAACCTGAAGTAGATCAAAGGACCAATTTCTTTCAGGGGAATTAAAATTACAACAAAATAAAACTGTACAAATTGCATAACACTGTTGGTTGTTGTTTTAGTATTTGTTTTTCATTTGTCAAAGAAAAATCTATTTTTTTTTATTATTTGGTAATTTAAAAGATCAAAACAGTTTTGCACAAATAGAACAATAAAACCAAAAACTGCAAAAAGTCCCTGAGTCGGTAGGAAATGACTCACAACAGTGCTAACAGCAAGTGGAAGAGAGACCCCAGCAAACAGAACACGATATGCTCGTTCTCCAATAAATTCTTCCCCCATTTCTCTTAGACTAGCCAAGCCACTGTGAACAGCGGCAAAAATGAGTATCAGGACTAACATTACAACCTGCAAAAAATTCAACAAAATAGATTAGAAGTTTGAGTACTTTGATGCATATATCTCTGCCAACGGAACAAAATGAATATTCAAGCTACTAAAATTAGCAATTCAAAATGAATTATATACTTAATCCAAACTTAAAAATTCATCTACGAATTTCATTATCATTTACAAAAGAGATGAGTTGATTATGGATTTCTGCAAACAATATAATAACAGCGAAAACTCACTTCATGGCTGTCAGAAAGAGTGGAAACAGCGCCGATAAATAGCTTTCCAAATCCAGTAGAGTTATCAATCCAAGCAAAATCAAGCACATACAAAACAACTCCTAATATAACACTGAAATATATCCAAGATGATATCTTTTGTTTCCCCAATTCAAAAGCTGCCGAGTCCTCTCCTACAATCGCATCATCGGACAAGGAGCTACTGCCGCTGCTACTTGTATCGGCATCTTTAATGGAAGAGCGAGTCAAAATTTTGCAGGAATGTGAGGGAAGGAATTTTATGGGTCTTCTAAGGGAAGGAATTGAGGTGACCCATAAAGATTTTATTGGGTTATTGAGGGAAAGACAGTTACGCTCCGGTAAGCAAGAGAAAGGATGGGAGAGAACAAGGGAAGACGCCATTCGATTCCCTTTTCCTTCTTTGATATTTTCGAATTGAAAGAGAAGGCGTAAATTACAATAGATAAACTGAGATCGAAAAACCCAAATTTTTTTTTTAAAAAAACAAATTATGTAATTTGTTCATTTCCCATATAATTCCGTGAGGACACAAGGGTTTAGAAAAAAAATTAGCAATGGTTTTGTGTCTGCTAAATCGACTCGAATTTACAAAAGGAGAAGAACAGAGATCGTTGAAATCCCAAAACGGGAAGACGGTTCGGAAGGAAACACGTCAACAGTTTACACAGTAAAAATTATATTTATGAGAAGGGAGGAGAAGCAAATTATAAGCACCTGGAGAAAAAGGATTTGGCAATAACAAAGACACAGATCCTAGAATCAGAAAAAGTGTAAAGAATTCCCGTCCGTTTGCTCACTTGTTGCGATATCAGGTTTCCACGTATTATTTCACTTACTAGCCTGAATCGTTGAGAATCGAAGGGATATCATCGCGGAAGATCCGGACCCGTTTCTTGGTGGATGGAGTGGATTTACGGTCCATGGACCGTCTTATTGAGCTTTCTTCTCTCCATGTAAAATCGGGTTCAGGTCCATGTAGAAATTCACTCTTGGACCAGGAGTCTGTAAACCGTTGTATCGATTTCATCGGTTGGATTCTATTTTCGATGATTTGTTTCTAATCTTAATTTGGTTTTATTTTGAATTTTAAGCCCATTTATTTTCCAAAATAATTTGTTTGAAAAATATTTTCATACTAACAATATATCTGTGCTATCCACTGTAAATATTTTTATTTATAATCTTAGACATATTGTGATAATATTTTAAAATATAAAATTTAATTAAAAAAATCTATAATTTAAATTATTTTTAATTTTATATTAGTTAATTGTATTGAAAATTATTTAAATTAAAAAAATATATTTCAAATTCAAAACATTAAACTAATTATATAAAAATTAATGTCTATAATAAAATTAAAAGAAAAAGAACTATATACTAAAAATCATAGATTTTAATTTATTTTTGAATTAATAAAATTTTTTAGATGATATAAAAAAATAATAAAATAAATGTACCATAGAAATTTAATCCCAGACGTATATATATATTATTTTTAATAATAGTTTCATATAAACTGCTTTCTCTTATAATATATTAATTTTTTTCTAATTTCATAAAATAATACAAATCATAAGAGAAAAAATATATATCAATATCCAAAAAAATTGTATAAGAGTTATTGAAATTATATAAAAAAATTGATCTTACCAAACTTCTAAGAACTCTCTCTCTATTTATAGTCTATAATAAGCAATTAATAACAATTCAATATATTATCATTAAAACTAATAAAAAACTATATGTTAAACTCTTAAAATTTTGGGAGAGATTGATTGTGATTAACCCGTATTTAGGGTAAAATTCAGGTATATATATTGGAGTCCGAACAATTCGTATTGGATTAGGATTTTGAGTCCTGATTTGATTCCTATTTTGGGTTATATTTAATAAAAATAATATTATATATTAACAGTAGTTTTCCTTTAGTTATTTGGTCATTTATGTCCAAATGAATATTTATTTATTGTTTGTTATTATTATTATATATATTTATTTTATTTTTACTCTTTTTTTTAAGAGGCTAATTATTGCTTTGCGGAGTTCGAAGTTTCGATTTTTTACAAGGGGTTGCTTCATTAAATGGTGCGTCTCTTCATTTGCCTCGCCTGGGCTATATAAGGATTGTTTTCACTTCATTTGTTACTTTTTGTTATCTCTTATCATTAGAGCACCTCTCTCTAGACTTCTCTTTTTCTTTCTCTCTCTAAGAGCCACGAGTTTCAGTAAGTTACTTCTTTGTTTCTCTTGTATTTATTTTTGGTTTTTCTGATTGGAATCATGAGTTCGTCTACTAGTGAGGATGTGCAAATAATAACTGATCTTCCCAGGGGCAAGTCCTCTGGACATCCTTTGGGCAAATCTTCTAGTCGTTTAGAGGGCGAGTCTTCTAAACGTCTTGAGGGCGAACCTTCTAAATGTCCAGTGAGCGAGCCTCAAGAGGATGATGCAGATTCTGGTCAGGAGGAGGTTAGGGGGAGGAAAGAAAATGTTAGGGTAGCTGACATACCTTCGGATATATATGAGGGTGAGCTACTCGACGTTTATTACTCATATAACATTCCCTTCGAGTATAAGCTGGTTCGCCCTTCGAAAAATATGCGGATCAATTCTCCTGTGGATAGCGATTTTATTATGTTGTATGAGGAAGATTTTCGTTCGGATGTTCGCCTGCCTCTATCCGAACCTTTAATATCTTTCTTTAACGACTACCAGATAACCATCAATCAAATTCACTTGAATAGCTTAAGGTTTCTTTGTGCCGTTATTGCTTTGGCGAAGGAGGATGGACATGACTTGAGTGCTAGCGCCATTCGGGAGTCGTACAACCTTTCTTTTTGCCCTTCTAAGGACCATTACTTTCTTCAGGCAAGGGTGAGTTTTAACATTTTCGCTAAGAAATCGAAGATATCCTCTTTAAAGAATTGGAAATCCAAGTTTTTCTTAGTGAGGTTTGATGGGGGGTTAGGTGTACCGAACAACTAGTCTGCTGCTCGTCAGCGTTCTTTACTTCCTCCCCCTACCACCCATGATCGCAACATTGCTGACTCCATCAAGGCTAGGGGGCTATGATCTGTTGATTTAAGGAAGGTGATAGCTGATAACTATCCCATTCATTCACCTAGTGGACCTGTTCGGCCTAATCCCTCCAACCATGGTATATGCTGTTCCTTAATGGCTTTTGTTTATGATTAAGCTAACTAACTTAGTTTAATTTTTGTTCTTGCTTTGTGTAGGCATGGCACCTAAGAAGGTTTTAGGTTCAAGAATGTCTAAGGTCACTGAGGCTATGAGGCGATGAGCCTCATCTAATGCCCCTGAGGGAGTGCCCCCCCTTCCGAACCAATCGGCAAACAAGCACCAGCTAAGCCAACTACTATGCCTTCAAGTGATCCGCTTGCTCCTACTCCTTCAGCAGAACCATAAAAAAAGAGAGCAAGAGAAGAGTTTGCCTCAGCTTTTGCTTGCCCTTCCATCCCTTCGGTCGATCCTTTGCCAACTCAGCGACCTAAAGCTGCAGACCTTCGATCCCACTTTATTAATAGGTACGAATCGAGCTACACTATTAGGGAGGACGATCCGAGTCGAGAGTTAGCTTAGACTTGTCTTTTCTCGGCAGATAGGCTTTTCTTTGAGCATTATGATGACCGAGCGACTATTGATTTCCTAAATCAGTGCCTCCTTCAAGCTATCAATGCTAATACCCTGCAGTTCGAGCGTTTGTAAATGTTAAAGTCAAGTAAGACCAAGCTGGAGGTGAAGTACAATGAGATGGAGGGCACTCTAAGAGAGGATGCCAAGTCCATGAAAGAGCATGATGAACAACATAAGGCCGAGCTTATCTCTCTTGATTCTGATATGAAGAAGCTGCGGGAGGAGAACTGCAGCCTATTGGACATTAATAAGGGTTTGGAAGGCAAGGTGGGAGCGTTGGAGGGGAAGCTGAAGGAATTGGAGGCTGAACTGGAAGAGTCCAAGAGGCGAGAGGAATCTCAGGATGATGATCTAGCCTGAGCTTGTCTGAGTCTTCGAAAGAACATAATAATTGAACTGAAGGCAAGGCAACCAGAGGCGGACTGGGGTTGGGTGAATGACATCTTTCCAGATGATGCGAGTGGTGATGAGGAGGAGAGGCAACCTTCCTCAGGAGCTAATTCGCCTGCCCTATCCGAGCGTGGCGATTAGGATAGCCTTTAGTTTAGGAAATTTTTTGTAAGGCTTTTATAGTGTATAGGATCTTCTTTGTAAGAACTTTTTGACTTAATGGAAAATTACCTGTTGCTTTTTTCAACTTCCTGTGCATATTTTAGTATTTTTCTAAACACATCATACTTGGTCATTCGAGCGAATACAAAAGCTACTTATCTAGTATCTGTTTGGCGAATAGGTTTGATGAACTTGTTTAACGGACGTGTTTAGGCAAACATGTTAGGGCAAACATGTTAGGGCGATCATAATTTTGGCGAGCCCATTTATCTGGCGAATATATTTTCTTACTTAGTCACGTTAGAGCCAGTTAGCATTGGTGTAGCGAACATGTTTGGCGAGCATGTTTGTGATGCTTAACTAGTGTTCTTTGCCTCTAGTGTTCTGATATTTTGTTAAGTAATCACAATTTGGGACCCTTGGGTCGTTGGTGAACTATTCCTTATAGAATGGAGAATGTTTGAGGCTTTTTTACCTCTTTGTTTGGTGAACTGTCTCATGGGCAAACTTAAGGGCCCCGTAGGCCATGGGAGAACTTGGGCCGCTTAGGCCATGAGAGAACATCTAAGCCATGTAGGCCATGGGCAAACTTCTAGGCCGTGTAGACCATGGGAGAACTTCAAGGCCATGTAGGCCATGGGTGAACTTCTAGGCCGCATAGGCCAAAGGAGAACATTTAGGCTACGTAGGCCATGGGCGAACTTCTGGGCCGCTTAGGCCATGGGAGAACATCTAGGCCACGTAGGTCATGCGAGAACTTGGGCCGCTTAGGCCATGGGAGAACATCTAGGCTACGTAGGCCATGGGAGAACATCTAGGCTACGTAGGCCATGGGAGAACATTTAGGCCACATAGGCCATGGGCGAACTTCTAGGCCACTTAGGCCATAGGAGAACATCTAGGCCATGTAGGCCATAGGAGTACCTGAAACTTAAAAAAGTAGGAGAGAAACAAAAAGAAAACGCTTAAGTGAAGATCCTTCAGGAAAAACTTGATGAACCGTGCCCCTTGTTGGATTTGAGGTTCGGTGCATCGAGTGAAAAAACCTGAGGTCTCTTTGCATAGTTTATTATATATATGAAGAAGATTTTATTACATATTGAGAAAGAAATATACACTTAGTATGCTCGTTTGAGATTATCAACATTCCAAGTTCAGGGAAGTTTGGCTCCTCCTATTTTTCTTAGCTTGTAAGTTCCTGACCCTATTTGTTTCGTGACTTCATAGGGGCCTTCCCAGCTTTGTCCGAGCTTACCTATTCCTACTGAACCTTTAGTTATCTCTGCTTTTCTCCAAACCACATCGCCTTTTTTGAACTATCTAGTTCTAATTTTTTTGTTGAAATATCACCTTATCCTTTGCTTATATGCCTCAGTTCGAGTTGCTACATCTTCCCTGAGTTCTTTTGCTAAGTCCAAACTAATTTTTAAGCTTTCACTGCTATCTAGCTCACTGTATTCCCTAGTCCTTTTATTGTGTAGCCCAATTTCTACTGGTATCACTACTTCTGTTCCATACACCAAGGAGAAAGGTGTTTGCCCTGTCGCCTGCCTGGGTGTGGTTCTATACGCCCGCAACACACTATTGAGCTCATCAGCCCGGTTAGCCTTTTCTCCATCTAACCACTTCTTTAGTCCTTGCAGGATGGTTCGATTTATGACTTCAGTTAAACCATTAGTTTGCAGGTGAGCTATAGATGTATAGTGTAGGCTGATATGCCATTCTTTGCAAAAGGATTTGAAGGCCTCTGAGTCGAACTGCTTCCCATTGTCAGTAACTATCCTATGAGGAACCCCATATCTAAAGATGACATTATTCCTAAAAAAGCTGATGATCTGAGTTGGAGTGATGGTGCTAAGGGCCTCTGCTTCCACCCACTTAGAAAAGTGATTAACTGTAACCACCACAAATTTTCTTTGACTAGTTGTTGTGGGAAAAGGCCCTAGGATATCGATTCCCCACTAAGCAAAGGACTAGGCTGAAGTTATTAGTTGTAGTTCTGATGAAGGTTGTCTAGGAACTCTATCATATTTTTGGCATGTCTTACAGCAGTGAATGTACTGCCGAACATCACTTTTCATCATGGGTCAGTAGTATACTGTAAGCATGATCTTCCTGATTGTAGCATCTTAGCCCTCATGAGCTCCACCGACTCCTTCATGTAACTCCCTGATAAGGTAATTATCATCCTCTCTGGTTATGCACTTGGCCCAGGGATGTGACTTTGACGTCCTGTAGAGCTCTTGGTTGTCCAGTGCATAGTTCGCTGCTTTTCGACATAGCTTAATAGCTTCTTGCCTGTCATTTGGCCGAACATCCTTTTGGAGAAAGTCTATTATTAGGCGCATCCAACTATCATCACTCTGGGTGATCAGGATTTCTTGTCTTTCAAAGCTCGGGAAGGTTAATCGTTTTACTATGATTCCTTCTGCTAAGGCCTCTCCTCTAGACATTGCTTTAGCTATGGCGTTTGCTTCCTTATTGTTCGCCCTTTCTATTTGCAATAGCTTCCATGTGCCTCCGCTTTCCTCTATTCTCTTAAGAAGGGATGTGACAAGGGAGTGATATTTAATCAAGCTCGGTTCTTTGGTTATGAAAATGCCACTGACCTGGCTTACCACCAGCTGCGAATCTGAGAAAACATGAAGTATAGGGGGCTGCACTTTCAAAGCTAACATTAACCCTACTATCAAACCTTCGTATTTTGCACCGTTGTTAGTTGTTAGGAAGCTTAGGCGAACTACATGTTGTACTTTTATTCTCTTTGGTCCTTGTAAGACCACCCTACCGCAGCTCCTAGGCTTTCCAAAGCCCCATCTGTGTGAAGTTTCCATATATCCCCTTCTAAGCTCGGTTTTGCTGATTTCGAACCCTCCATTTGACCCTCACCAGAGAATTCGGCTACAAAATTGGCCAGTAGCTGTGCTTTTATTACTATGCGGGATTCATATTTGATATCAAATTCACCTAGCCTGATAGACCATTCCACCAATCTTCCTGAGGTTTCAGCTTGGTGTAAAACCTTTTTAAGTGGAAAGGATGTTCGGACAATAATAGTGTGCGATTGGAAGTAATAGCGTAGGTGATTCGATGTTGTGAGGACGGCGAAGGCTAACTTTTCCATGCATGGATATCATAGTTTGGCTCCCCTTAAGACTTTGCTCACATAATAAACGGGATACTGCTCATCACCTTCTTCCTTGAGCAATACGAAAGCCACTGAATTCTCCGTAGCTGCTAGGTATAAATACAAGGGTTCGTCTTTCTTGGGTCTACTCAAGAGTGGAGTAGAGGATAGAAACTCTTTAATCTGATCAAAGGCGAGCTGGCACTGATCATCCCACTTGAAACCTCTCAACTGCTTTAGTGTTTGATAAAAGGGCATGCACCTTTTAGCCGAACAAGAGATAAATCTTCCTAAGGCAACTATTTGGCTATTTAATTGTTGAACTTCATGAATGTTGGCAGGCGGTTTCATCTCCATGATTGCTTTGATCTTCTTAGGGTTCGCCTCTATTCCCCTCTAAGATATCATAAAACCTAAGAATTTTCCTGCTTTGACCCCAAATGAGCATTTTTCTGGGTTGAGTTTCATGCTGAACTTGTTCAGAATGTGAAATGCTTCTTGTAAATCTCTAGGATGGTCAGCAGCTCGGATGCTTTTCACTATCATGTCATCAATATATACCTCTACTTGTCGCCCTTTCTGTTCTTTGAATATGTGATTGACTAGTCTTTGATATGTTATGCCAGCATTTTTCAGTTCGAAGGGCATAACTTGGTAGCAATAGGTGCCTCGATCTGTAATGAAACTCATTTTTTCAGCATCCAATTCATTCATTCTAATCTGGTGGTACCCTACTGCTGCATAAACAAAGTTGTACACTTTATATCCGGCTGTTGATTCGACTAACTGATCAATATTAGGCAAAGGGTATGAATCTTTTGGGCATGCCTTGTTCAGATCTGTAAAGTCAACACAGAGTCTCCACTTTCCATTAGATTTAGGCACAAGGACAACATTCGCCACCCACTCCGAATAATCTACTTCTCTTATGAAGCTTGCTTTTAGAAGTTTGTCAATTTCTGCTGTTATCACTTGTCGCCTTTCATAGCCATGATTTCATTTTTTCTGCTTAATGGGCTTAAAGCTTGGATATGATTTTGTGAGAGATGATGCTCGGATTTATCCTTATTACATCACCTGCAGACCACGCAAAGCTGTGTATATTATCTCTCAAGACTACCTTCATGTTCTCCTGTATTTTGCTCGATAAATTAGCTCCCATCTTTATGCTTTTCCCTTCCTCAATTTCCCATGTAACTAGCTCGCCCATTGGTTCAGGGCTAGAGTCTCCTTTATGCCTTAGGATGTCAAAAGGAAGGTGCTTTGTGTACTGATCCTTCGATTCTTCTTCTGGCATCCACATAATGGGCAAAGTCAGTAGGAGACCCTTCAGAGCTACCACATAGGCCTCTCATGCTGCTTTTTGATCACCTCTCACAGTTATTACTTCACCTTTATCAGAGTAAAACTTCATGGTTAAGTACTTGATACTTGTTACTGCCTCCAACTCATATAAGGCAGGCCTTCCTAATATAACATTATAGGGGAATTGAAGATCTGCCACCATGAATTTCAGCTTAACCCTTTTTGACGATTCTCCTTCATAGAGTTCCATGTCCAAATCTATTGTGCCTGCTACCTGAATTGGTTTACCTGCCAAACCCACAAGGGGAGTACGGATGGGTTTTAACTTTGTCATATCTAGTTTAAGGGCTTTGAATACTTCCATGGTTAACATATTAATCGCATTGCCTCCGTCCACTAAGATCCTCTTCACCAGGAAGTTCTCCAAAATGCCTTCAATCACTAAGGCATCATTGTGTGGCATTCGGACCAGCTCTCCATCACTTTCAGAGAAGGATATAGACTGCTTAGGTTTAAGTATTTGCAGTGGTAAAATAGAGTATATCTCCCTGGCTTTTCTTTTCCTTGCTGAATTACTGTCACACCCACCGAGCCACCAAATATAGTATGAATAGTACCCACAGTCCGAACACCCCTATTAGGTTTGCTCGGTTGTCTTTCTTCTTGTTTATTTCCCCCTACAAATTGTTTCAGCTTGTCCATTTGTATGAGGCGCTCAACTTCTTTTTTCAATTACTAACAATCATCATTTTCATGACCTACATCTCTATGGAATTCACAATATTTGCTTTTGTCCCTGCTACCTGTCGAATCCTCCCTCATTCTTTTAGGATATTGACATGGGATTCGGTCACCTTACTCCTTGATCCATGACAAAATTGTTGATCGTGGTTTGTTTATCAGGGCGAACTTGGGATCTCGTGAGAATTCAGATCCTCTGAAGTATGGGGTTCGGACAGTATAGCTTTCTCGGAGTGATCAGATGGGCGACCTTCTCCTTGGCGAGTGCCTACTTTCGATGGGCAAGTGTCTCCTAGGTCTGTGCTTCTCTTCCTTGGCTGGCTTGCATTGCTGCTAGGTCTCATAAGCTTCATCTAGCTTGGTATATTTGTGGGCTCTCGCCATGAGTTCAGCAAAAGTGGCAAGGGGATCAATGCTCAAATTTTCAAATAGTTTGTTGTATCTATAGTTTTTGGCCATTGCATCTATTGCCACCTCGTTGTTCAGGTTCTCCACCTGCATGGCTACTCTTTAGAATCTAGCCACATACTGGAGCAGCGATTTGCCTTCTTCTCTCTTTAGGTCTATCAAATCAGATGAAATTTTTTTAGATGGGATGCAGGTTATGAACCGAGCCCTAAAGACTGCGGCTAATTGTGAGAAGGAATGGATAGACCTTGTTTTAAGTGTTTGATACCATTCTTGTGCAACGCCTTTGAGGGTGATCGAAAAGACTTTACACATTAAGTTTTCCGAGTTAGTTTGTAGATACATGATGGTTCAAAAAGTGGCCAAATGACTCCTGGGGTTAGTATAACCATCATAAGATTGAAAAGTGGGGAGTTTGAATTTGGGTGGAAAGGCTGCGACGAGTATGGTGGGAGATAGGGGCAAGTCTTGGCGAAGACCATAATCTCCATTTTCTTTTGATTCCCTACATTCTCGCACTATCTCCTTAACCACATCTCTGAGGTTCGCCTCATCCAAAATTTGGGTGTGGCTGACCTCTTGACCGCGTGTATGAGCGGGTTTTGATTTAGCTTCTTGGTACCGATCAGATTTAGAGTGAGCTGGATGTCTAGGAGAAGGTGAATGAGTCTTTCCTTCATTAAGGAGTGCGTCTATGAGTTTGGGGTTATAATAGGATCGCCGCCAGTTGTGGAATTTTTTAAGATATTCTTCAAAATGGTGGTGAATTGTGAATAAGCTTGAGCTAAAGCAGCCATGACTTGGGGATCGGTCACAGGTGGAAGGGTGAAGGTGATCGGATGACCAGATTCGCCATGTTCATTGGTTAAGTTCTATGTTAGAGTTTTCAATTGGGTTGGTGGCCATGATGATGAATAGGGAGCTAAAAGATTGACGAGGATTAGAGTTAGGGAGAAGTTAAAGGTGTGTTCCACGCTCACTGCACCAATTGTTAAATTCTGAGAATTTTGGGAGAGATTGATTATAATTAACTCGTCTTTAGGGTACAATTCAAGTATATATATTGGAGTTCGAACAATCCGTATTGGATTAGGATTCTGAGTCCTGATTTGATTCCTATTTTGAGTTATATTTAATAAAAATAATATTATATGTTAACACTATATATTGCAATTTTAAGACAAATAAATATTAAAACGTTTTGATATTCATTATTAATAAAACTATTGATAAATATTTTTACAATTAACATTCTCTATCATTCTTTTAAATATAATATTTTTATTCATAATAATAAATAATAACTATAATTGATTATAATGATATTCAATGTGAATATTATAATAATATTAATTTAAAAGATAAGTTATAATACATATATTAATATGATAATCAATATCAAAATTATGATAATTTTTAATTGAAAATATGTTATAATTTATAATTATTTAATTATTTAATATATATTAATATCATAATTGAATGACAATTAAGACCAATATTTCCATTGAGAAAGATAGGTTACAACATTATAATAATTATAATTATTTACTAATATATACTAATTACGATAATTGCATGATAATTAATATCAATATTTATATAATAATATAACTAATAATTAAATTCTATGTACACTATTAAAATTTAAGAGTCCCGTGTGATATTATAATCTTATGTGTCATCACAAAAACTCTTATGTGGCTAAAGTAAGAGCATAATGCATTTATGAAGTGTCAAATATTAATTTCTTGAAAAAAAATGCTTGCTTTATATATATATATATATATATATTTTATATATTATCATTCTTACTTGTCTAGCCCAACTCGCAACGGAAAATAGGTAAAGATTGGCGATAGAGACAGTAGATCTGGCTCCAATGACACTTTTTCGTAAGTTTTTATCTATTGTCAAACCTTTTTATATTTTGATTTTCACCCATAATCTTTTTAATTTTTCAAAATACAGTAAAATCTATATAAATTAGATGGGACTATTAAATTTTATTAATTTAGAGAGGTATTAATTAATTAATTTAAAAATTATTTTTTCAATTTGGTTAATATAAACTTTATTACGTAAAAATGATTGTATGTATATCACTAATATAATGCAAAACATTTCGCGAATTAATTTAAAAAATAACTCCATTATACATACATGTATATAATTACTACTTAATAATATTATTTTTAAGTGTCATCATATTACACATACATATATATAATGACCGCTTAATAACATTATTTTTAAGCATCATCATATTTCATGATAAAAATTAAGTATATCACATATACAATTAGAAAAAATTAAAAGTCAATTTTTTTATCAAAAATAAAATAAAATAATAAATTTTTAATATTTTAGCTAACAAAGAGAAAGGATGGGAGAGAACAAGGGAAGACGCCATTGAATTCCCTTTTCCTTCATTGATATTTTCGAATTGAAAGAGAAGATTTTCTTGGCAGCATGTTAGGCCAAGAAAAGGAGAGGAAAGTGGAAAGTATCTTTGTTCAAGTGATGCTTAGGTAGAGGTTTTTGGATTTTTCGCCGTGTTTTTAAAATCTGATCAGTATCAAACCGTCATAACAACTAGATTACTGTTCAACCAAATCAACTTAGTTCAATCAAATTTTCTTTTAAATAATCAATCAATTTTTTATCAAAATAAAAAATTTAAAAAACTAAAAATATCTCGTCCTCTCATCTCAAATAAATATGAAAAATAAATGTTTTATTACATCCTCATTTTTTCATTTTTAGGAAAATATAATAATATTATCATTCATAATTTGCTTCAGAAGCGAAGCAGCAATGGAAACAATAGTAGTTGGAATAGTATTCTAAACTGTTAGACCAACATCAAAACAAGCATTAGGAAAATATAATAATATTATCATTCTAAACTCTTAGACCAATTAACCTAAGCCAATGACAAAACATTAGCATCAACAAACAGCTCCCTACAATCAGTAATAAGAAGCCAAAACTCAGCCCTATCATCCCTCTCTACTACCATGGCAATAGTCACTTCCTATGCATCCATTTCCAGTTGAATACCATCAAAATATTGAGATTTAAGCTAAGATAAGACCTCCCTCAAGCCCATGACTTCAGTAAGCCTAGGAGAGCCTACTTCAATCAGTCTACCCAATACTCTAGTAATGAACTGACCCCTGTGATTCTTAAAAGCAGCACCAAAACCTGCATGTCTTATTGTAGCATTAAAATCCGTGTCCAGATTTCCCTTCACCAAACTAGTAGCAGGCGAAGACCATTTAGATACCAGTCTGCCATTCTTACAAGCTCCCTCACTATTATCCTTCAGCCTCACAGCCCTCCAATCTACTATAAAATGCAGGGCTCAAGCTACCACATCCTTCGATTCTACCTGCACCTTCTGCCATAGTCTAGAATTACGACTATGCCAAATAAACCACAACAACGCTACCACCTCCTCAACTCTACTCTTCTCAGAAGTCCTTCTTAACTCCTCAAACCACAATACAAAGCTATTAGCAGAAAAACCGTTAACAGGTACCTCTATTTGCAGTAAACACAAGAATGCAGCTATACACTCCATAAGTGAATGTAAAATCGATTCACTTGCACCACAAATATCACATCCATCAAAGATATGCATACCCCTTTTATTTAGTAGTGCTTTGGTTGGTAGAATGTCCCTACACACACCACAAAAATTACTTCACTTTCGGAGGGATGTTCAATGCCCATATAAACTTCCACATTTCTGTATTACCCTCATAGTGACCCGTTACTACCTCTTGTACCGCCAGTTTGTTGGTGCTTTTCACTTCATAAATTCTCCTTTTTGACCAATGCCAAACTAGCATGTCCTCCGGTGTTCTAATACTCAACGGGATATGAAGAATCACCTCAGGCTCCTTTGGAAGGAAGAGACCATGAATAAGATCATCATTTTGCCTGCTCCTATTTGGCATCATTAAATCTTGCACTCATAAATTCTCAGAACTTGTAACACAAGGAGAAGAAACAGGAAAAGGATTTTGAGAGACGACCCATGGATCCTTCCAAATATTAATCTGATCACCACAAATAACCCGCCACCTAACACCTTTTCTAAGCAAATCCTTGGTTTGCAATATGCTCCTCCATAAAAAACTAAGATTAGTTCCTAAAAACTGCTCCTATAAAATTCCATCAGGAAAGTATTTAGCTTTGTAAATTCATGCTAGAAGAGAATCACCATTGGCCATAATACGCCAACCTAGCTTACCAAAAAGAGCAAAATTAAAGCTATAAAGATGACGAAAACCCATACCTCCATTAACTTTTGGAACACACAACCTCTCCCAACTCAACCAGTGCATACCCCTCCTATCTATAGATTTCAAATCCCACCAAATAAAAGATGTCAACCCCAAATATTTACTATGATTCAAATCATTAAAAACACCCAGGGAAGAATAAACACTATTCCTCATCTCCATGTCTACATTAGTGCTAAAGAAGATTGCTGATTTTTGAAACTTAACAGCTTGTCCCGAAGCCTTCTCCTAAACATTTGAGATTCTTTTTACCTCTCTACTTTCTCTTAATGAAGCTTGAAAAAAAAAAAAGCAAGCTATCATTAATAAAAAATAAATCGGATACACTAGGAGCAGCTCTTATTACTCTACACCCTTGTAAATCTCCTTGAGCTTCAGCCTTCTTTAACAACATCGATAAGCCCTCAACACATAATAAAAATAAATATGACAAAAGGGGATCCCCTTGCCAAAGCCTCCTAGTTAGAATAATAGGCCTAACCTCCATACTATTAAACATAATGGAATGATGCACTAAGAATATAAACAACATTATTAAATATATCCATTTAGCATGGAACCCCATCCTACCCATAATAGCTTTCAAATATCCCCATTGCACCCTATCATACGCTTTAGCTATATCAATCTTAAGAGCTACTAGCCCATCCTTTCGTACTTTCATTTCATAGTATGTATTGTTTCAAATGCAATCATAATATTATCCGTAATAAGTCTCCCTAGAACAAAAGTGATTTGAGAGACAGACACTACCTTATCAAGAATTAGTTTAAGCCTATTAGCTAATACCTTGGAAATAATTTTGCAGACAACATTACACAAAGATATTGGCCTAAAGTCCTTAACCGATTCCTAATTAGCAATTTCAAGACCAAAACTATTGTACTATCATTAAGATTAAGAGGAAAAGTACTTGAATCAGGCCATTTTCTACATGAATGGATAATATCGACACGCACCACAGACCAAGCCTTTTGAAAGAAACAGGGGTTCATCCCATCAAGTCCCAGTGCTTTTTTGGGACTCATTTAAAATAAAGCCACACAATACTCCTCATCCAAAAATGGCTGGATAAGTTGTTCATTGTCGTCATTCGAGATAAAGGGAAGAACATGTCGAGTAACCAAGTCTGAATCATCACTAGAGCTTGAGAATAAATTGCAAAAATAAGATCGAATCGCATCCGCCATACCCTCCTCTGTCTCTTGCCATATCCCAATCTCATTTTTGATTCATTTAATACCATTAGCATGTGCTATAGTTGTAGCGTGAAAGAACTTTGTATTGTTATCACCCTTAAGGACCCATTGAACCTTTCCTCGCTATCTCCAAAAAGCTTCTTCCTATGCTAAGAGCAACTGAAGTTTATCTCGAACCTGGTATAAACTTGCAATGGAAGATTCAGTACCCATATTATGCAGCCACTCCATTTTCGACGTCAATTGTCGAATATCCTCTCTAAAATGATGCATTAGGTTCTTGGCCCACCATGACAAATGGTTATCAAAATTATGAAATTTAGACAATAATCTCCATCAGTCGATCAAAACCATGCTTCATACACAAAATCCATAAAATCTAGTTCCTTGGGCTAAGCGTTCTCGAAACGAAATCTCCTTAGAGGTCTCGATGCCTGGGTATCATTGCTTATAAGCAATAGGGGCGAATGGTCTGAGTAGCAAGCCAACAAATTTATTAAGGAATTATTTAGAAAAATATCCAGCCATTCGTGCATAACCAATGCCCTATCCAACTGTTCTTCCAATCTCTCAACACCACTATCCCTAACCCATGTAAAAGGATACCCAATCATGGGTAAATCATGTAGGTCACAGTCATCAACCATTTCCTTAAAACCTCTAAGTAGAGAAGCAGGATGATCCACCAGCCCTATTTAGTCCTCTATACATAATAAATCATTAAAATCTCTAAGGCAACTTTCACGGGCTTGGTGCTGTCCAGCTCACTGCGGATGACAATTGTCCATGTGGCACTATCAAACTTTTCCACACAAAGTCAGCCTTCCCGACCCACGAACTGAGGATGTTGGCAAAATAATGAGGCTTACAAGATTACAAGAGCTAAAAAGAGATAGATTAGAGGGAAAAGAATCCACTAAACAAAGAAAAACTTTACACTACCTATGAAGTTGGTATGTGTGCTATGCTATGCCTCTATGTTGCTCTATGTATCTCTTTATCTATCTATGCCTATAACTACATGGCTACACATATATAGGTGCACTTTCTTTCTAGAACTTTCTAAGTATGTCTTAGCTTAGATCTTGATAGAAGGCTCTAGAGGGCCCAAGGTAGCCGGGATGTTGTTGGAACTTTTTAGAAATTTTCAGATGATACTCCAACCTTGTAGTTATCTCTGGATTGTGGTAGAATCTCTTGGATCTCTCCATATCCTTCTAACACTCTCTAGGCTTGGCTAGAATGTCCCAAATGGTTATAGTCTTTTCCTTGAGTCTTTTCTAAAATTTTCTAGAATCATGGAGATTGGCCTAGTTTCTTCATCCACCCACCTTATTGGTTATATGTACATATGATGGGGCACCATTAGAACTTTTATGCCCCATTGATCTCCTTGGCTTTAGGCCTAGCTCCCATTTTTCGCCTATGTAGGTCATCCTAGGCTTGCCAGCACAGTGGTATGCCCAACCTCCAGTGGTCTAAGTCCCACCCGACTTGGACATTGGCTTGCCTCTCATATGCAGATTGGCGTTAAGCTTCGAATATGCCCCAAAATCATCCCTTTGGATACTGAAATAGGCATTTGGCATGTGAAGAAAGTCTTGGTGTGTGACAAAATTGATGGGAGAGAAGACATCATAGCTAATCGTCAGAGTAATTCCCAAGAGTCTAGACTCTGGCTATGTTTTGGGAACCATAAAATCCCATAAATCGCTATACTTCTTCCACGTCACCCACAGGCACATGCATATCAATGTAGTTATCCGAGAAACTCATAATACTAATTTTATTCTTATGTCTCCATAACACAGTAAGGCCTCCACTATGACCCCGACGGTCCACACCAAAAGCCCCATCAAAGCCTAACCTCACCCTCAACTCTTTTATCTTTTGCTTACTAGCCAAAGTTTTCACAAGAAATAGAACCTTTGGCTTATGGCTTTGAACCAACTCCTTAAGAGCTAACATTGCTTAAGGGTTGCCAAGCCCTTGACAGTTCCAGCTTATTCAATTCATTGGCCTTGGTGGGCCTAGCTATTAGGCTCCAGCGCTTTTAAATTAGGCTACTGTAAACTTTACCCTAAAGGCAAGCCCATTCCCCTCTAAGCCATGCATATCAATTGGGCTTCGCTCATTATCCCGCAAAACCCAATCCTGTTTCTTTCCCTCGTTCATCTCCAATAAGATATCCTCCTTCATGGATTATCTTAGTTCTACCGAACAACTAGCTACTAACCCAAGAAAATCAACTTATATACTTTCTTTTCATGAAGTTTCCTTAACAGGGATGTCAAGAATATTTCGATAATTATTTCTTCAAGTCTACCTCTATTTTCCTTATCACCTGCCAAAAAACTAAGCATTGCCCAAGATTCCCTTCCATGCACATAACTTATCGGCTGTCCTTATGAATCGCGAAACCATCTTCAGTCCTCATTCTCAGTCGAATTTGGGCTGATTGATGCTCGAAGCCACCCTCCCCATCCATTTTTCATCGTTTCCTCCTCCATATGAAAAAGCAATTCACAAAATTGCTCACCATGACCCAAACATCCACACAGAAAGAAAAAGTCGGAAAGTTTTTCGTAACGAAATTGTTGACCATGATTTCAGCACCGAATTTTAGGAAATTCCATTACGGTTTCAATGGCGCGAGAATCAGCTCGATCAGATGATAACTATTTATAAGGAACTAAAAGCGTATGGGCTAGAAACTAAGTGGCATAAATATAAGCAACAAGTAACACCTGTAGAATGACGTATTGAAAGGCTACAACTTCTAAAATAAAGAAGTACGTGATACTCCCTCCCTATAAAAGAATTCTCTTATCTTGAAGAGAAATATCTAGAAACTTGATTTCATCAAACTCTTTCTAAGTAGGTTCTGTAGCAGACAAGCCACGCCAATGATCCAAGAATTCTTACTTTTTACTTATTATGCTATCCAAAATAGCTTATGGTTATGGAGAAAATTCTCCATTCTCATCTATCAAAAGAAATTAGGGTTGCACAGTAAACTTGGTCCTAATCTATTTTTGCGAGGAGATACATGAAATACATGATGCATTTTGGTATTCTTTTGCAAATTTAATTTGTAAGCAGACGACCTAATTCTCTGAAACACCTTGAATGGCTCATAATATTTTGTAAGTAGCTTAAAACCTTTTGTTAAAGTGAATGTTTTCTATAAGGATGCAATTTAAGGAAAATAATATCCCTAATATTAAATTCTCTTTCTTAGTGCTTTGCATCATACACCCTCTTTATTCAATTTTGAGCTTGTTGAATTCTCTCCTTAAGTTCCCTCATCATGATATCTCTTTCCACCAGTTCTTGTTTCACAACTGCAACTTTAGCCATTTTAAGAATGTAAAAGAGGAGTTGGTGGAGGCCTCACATAGACCATTTCAAAAGGAGCTTTTCTAATAGTTGAATGAATGCTAGTGTTGTAATAATATTTTATTCATATCAACCATTTAATCCACAACTTCGGTTGAGGACTAGTGAAGCACTTGAGATACATTCCAAGGTTTGGGTTACCACCTCTATCTAGCCATTGGTTTGGGGGTGATAACATGAACTAAAATTGAATTAGGTGTCATTCAAATAATTTCTTTCAAAAAAAGCTTATAAAGGTAGGGTCACGGTCATAAACAATAGATTTTGGTATTCCATATAATTGAAATATATGGTTAAAGAAAATTTAGGCAATGGTTATAGCAGTATAAGGATGAGAGATGGGCACAAAATGAGCATATTTAGATAGTTTATCAACAACCATAAATATGATGGATTTACCTCTTGAATTTGGAAGGCCATCGATAAAATTCATGGAGATATCTTCCTAAACTTTGTTTGGAATTAGTAAAGGTTGAAGGAGCCTAGCTGGGGAAGTTTGTTCTACTTTCTACCTTTGACAAACATCATATTCTCTTATGAACTCATGAACCTTGCTCTTAAGTCCCTGCTAATAGAAAGAAAACATACCCTATAGAGATTTTTGAGAAAACCATCATGAGTATTGTTGTGTAATTTCTCAATTATATATTTAATCAAAGAAGAATCTTTTATTAAATGAGTTTTGTCTTTTGAAAAGAGAATTCCATCGCTATATTTCTAAAGCCCTAACACTTCTCCTTTAAGCACCATTTGGACTGTCTTTTCAAAGCTGGATTAGAATAAGTTTCCTACTTTATGGATTCAATCCAATTTGGAATAGGACATGAGACGACCATAATTTGGGCCTCCCCCTAACCTTACTCTTCCCTTCTAGATAGTGCATCTGTAATGGCATTTTATTTGCCACTCTTGTATTCAATAGTAAAGTCAAATCCCATCAATTTGAATGGCCACCTTTGTTGTGTTGTTGTAGTGATTTTTTTATTCCACAGGTGCTTTAAACTTTGATGGTCTGATCGAACAATGAATTTATGGCTAAGAAGATATGGCCTACATTTTTGAATGGTAGGGACAAGTGCCAAAATTTTCTTCTCATTTGCAAATAAGAGAAGGTGTCTTCTACGTAGGGAATGACTATAAAAAACAATCGGCTTCTTTTTACACAACTCCTACTCTTGATCCTAGGGTGTCATATTCAATATTGAATGGTTTAGAAAAGTTAGGAAGAGCCAAAACTAGGCCACTACTCATCACTTCCTTTAATTTGATAAATGCTTCCTGTGCGGCGGCCACTACTCATCACTTACTTTTTTTCAGCATCTTTGTTAATGGGCTAACTATTTTTCCAAAATGCTAAATACATTTCCACTAATAGCCATAAAGACCTAAAAATCCATGTAAAACTTTTGGAGTGGTAGTTTTTGGTAAACCTTAGATTGCTTCAATTTTTTCAAGATCTAAGCAACTCCAGCATAGTAATTACATGGCCAAGGTATTTAACTTCCCTTAGCTGAATTGACGTTTCTGTAATTTTACAAATAATTGATGAGCTTATAAAACTAAAAATAAAGCTTTTAAATGTTAAACATGTTCATCCCAAGCTTTACTATAAATAAGAATATAATAACAAATTTTCTTAAATAATCATCATGCCATTTAGCATTTCTGACACTATCTTCTCAATCTTCGACTTTTGATAATATGGGTGACGATAAGACTTCACTAAGATTGCTTCTAGATTTTTTACTGGTATTTTATGGTCTTGAGCCCCAAGAGGGGGCAGAACAAATGGTTCAACTAGCACTGCCCTAAATCTCTCTAATAAAATCTGTATTTGAGGATGCAACATAAGTCCCTTTAGTGATCTATGCAAGTTGCTCATACTTTGTAGAAGGAGTCTTATTTTTTTCTGCTTAACCATATGCTCCATTTGGTAATGACTTAACATAGAAAAATATCCTAAACTTTTTGGCTTATTGCAAAGTCACTCTAAAATGACCTTTGTATTCTAAGCATATTTATTTTCAAACTTAGATATATTAGTACCCCAAATTCCATTAGTGTTAGGGCTAGAATAAAAAATTATTATTATGGATCTCACGTGACAACTTTGGTTAACTTAAACAAAGGTCCTAAAATTCCATAAGAAACGCATTGTTTAGAAGGTAGAGAGATTTAGCAGCAAAGAGAAAATGAATAATTCTTGAAAATGAAATAATGAAAAGCAACTGAGATATGAATTTGATGAACTAACAAAGGAATGTGTTGTAGATTACATTAACAGTAATTTCAAATTCAACAATAGATCCTAGTATGAGAAATAATGAGGAATTAAAATAATAATCATAATCAGATCCTATAAACCCTAGAACCTCAAAGTAAAGGAAATCCAAGTTAAACAAACCCGACCTAAATTATTTTACCCAAATGATATAAACTAAATCCAAATCAAATAAGAACTAAAGTGTATGATAAGTAAAAAAGGATAACATATTGCATCAGTAGTATGCATTTATAGAAAAAAAATTTACAATCTTGCTTGAGTTATAGAAGATTGCTTGCTTCTTTAGAATATGAGCAATTTTTCCAATCCCGTTATTCTTTTGAATGAAGCATTTATATGTTATTATCTCACAAAAACATTTGATAAAGAGAGAAAATCTGGAAAATAGAAATTGTAATGAAAATAGCACTTGTGATCGAAAGAGAATTGGGAGAAAGTTTGATTTCAGTCATAAACCATTGACAATGCAGAGAAGCTTCCATGGAGATGAGTTCGACAATTGGGAGAAGGGATAGTGTTAAGGATGAAGAAAGAGAAATTTTGGTTTGGGTTTAGTCGATATGGGGATTTTTGAACCTTAGGTTAAGGTAACCCGAGGTTATGTTGTGGGTCCCACATTTATATTATTTTATTCTAAAGCCTAGCTCAAATTTGAAACTAGGGTGATAATATATCCAAGTTTGCAAACTGGGGTGCCCATACAAAGGTAAAATTAGGGTGCTTTTGCTGCAAGCTGCAAAAATGAGAGTATTTTTGTAGGTTTAATCGTTTGGTAATTATTCACAAGCTGATTTTCTAGAATTGGAATCCCATGGAAGGTAACTTTCTTTTCCTTCAACACAAAGGTCATTAGGGGCTTTATAAAATCCCAAATAATCGGCCCTAAGGTTGGCAACCATTGAGTCCCCAATACAATATCATAGACTTTTAGAGGTAAAATGTATAAATCAATAAATATAGGGACTCCTTAAAGAATTAGTTGAATTTGATTACATTGACCTGAATTGGCCAATTTTTCACCTAAAGCAATAGTCACCTCTAATCTCTTGCCCTATATCGATAGTAGCCCAATTTTCCTTGTAAATCTCTCAATTACAAAGATGTGAGTGATTCTTGAATCCACCAAAACCATAGCATATACATTTGCTAGTTAAAGCCACATAATCTTAAGACCTTTAAAGCTAGAAAGTGCATGCAAGGATATGGCTAGAATTTCCATTGAGAGATCCTCAATTTCTATTCTCATCTGTCAAAGGAAATTGGCGCTACACAGTAACCTTTCGTAGACTAAGGAGTCAACAATCAACAAATGAGATTAAATCAGTAGTAAAAAATGCCCAATATCCAAAAATGCTGTCTTCTATTTCTAATGGAATCTACATAAAAAAATCCATAATTTATAGACGATCTTGACAGCTTAACAAATGAGAGGATGAGCGTGAAAAGAAAGATGAATAAATGAGATAATTTATTAATAGAGGAAAAAATGAGACAGATGAATGTGAAAAAAGAAAAATACATAGGAGAACGTGAATGGTTGGAAAAGAAAAAAAAGCACTAGATCATGTGAGAGTATAATGTCATTCATATACACAATGGCATTTTAGTCTTTTGCTCACTGATTTAACAGTGAAAAGTTACCATTACTAAAAAGCTTGCTCCGGGCTTAGAACCTCCTCAGTCATCCAGACCTCACTTGACTTGGATTTCTCGTTGAAAACTAAATCAAGTGGCTTCGAGATATAAAGGTCCTCACCTTACTCGTCCACCTAAGAAGAAAGGGCCAAGTCGGTTTGTCCTCCTATCAACCCATGGTATACACCAAAAAGCTAAGGTAAGTCCTTTTATGTCGGTTAACTCTGTGTTTTGATCTCTTCTTCTAAAATGACTTTACAAAAGCCTTTTTTTTTTTCTAAAAACTGACATCCAAAGTCAAAAGTCCATTTTCGGTGATCTAAAGCCAAAATCAATCTTTTTCATGAAAACATCATAAAACTTAAAATATGATAAATCCAAAATCTTCAATGGACCTTTTTCTAAATTAAAATCAATCAAGCCCCATTTCACAATGGGAAAGAACTAATTGGTCCTAATTCTCATTCCAAGGGATAAGCAGACAAACTTGACTATATAAACTCGAATCATAGACCAAATGCACCAAAAATCTTTTTTTTTCCATTTTTCTTCTTTTTTATAGTTTAATTTTTAATTGAGAGATGTGTAATTGCCTAGAATCCACATCAAGGGGCTAGAGACAATACTCTCCTATTTTGTAATTTTCTTTATTTCCTCGCTTTATTTATTTTATTGCTTCTTTTATAGCTTTATTTTATTGTTTTATTATAAATGTCATTCTCCTTATCTTAAATTTTATTTTCATTGAATTGAACATTAATCAAAACCAAAATAATTGATCATTTAAATCGAAAACATAGTCCTTGAATCCTCACTAGTTTTTGTTGGTTAGTGCATTTTTCTTAAATGGAGTCAAATAATGTTTTTCTCAAGTTTATCTCAAAATAAAATTTAAGTAGTGTTCACAAAAAAAAAATAGTGGATTGGATCTAGTGTTCGGGTTGGATCTCACAATAAAGGTACTTCTATAGTGAGAGGATTCCCCTTTCTTCTCTTGGGAGCTCAAGATAGTTGTAAGATAAGATTAGAAAAAATCAAGAATAGTGTGAGTTCAAAACTGTTTTTTTCGTAGAAGAAAGTCATTGAATTAGAGACAAAGTATACGTAAGGTTTAATAGCTGAGCACAATATTAGAAATGAAAAAAGTAGAGGTAAATTGGATAAGAGGTAAAACTCATGATGTGAAAATAGGTGATATGAGTTTACTTGGATTTGGGCCAAATAACACTAATAGGTTAATACTAACCAATTAATTAGCCAACTTTCCACCTATATATCCCATTATGAATTCATTATTTAGTCAATGTGAGATTCTTATAGCATAGTAAAGGTCAAACTCAAGCTGTTAAATGGGTTCAACTCTCCTTTTGAGATTCAGTTGGGGGATTTTATGTTGATGGCGGTGTGATCCTATCTGCTGCTTTTCTTTTCACGAATGAGTTTCATCCCTTTCAGATGTAGATGAATAAGCGCAAGGCAAGAAAGATCCAACCTAGTTCAAGCCAAACACGGTGGGAAGGGCAAGCGAAAATGTAGTTAAATTCTCCCATAACTCAGTTCTATTTTCTACCTTGAGCTTGAGGACAGAATAAATTGTAGTAAGGAACGCAAGTTTTTACCCGTCTCACATATCTTCATATGAATAAACCAATTATTGTTCTGAATTATCTCAAGATCCTAATACTCGTTCCAAATGATCAATATACCCCTTGAAAATCCTTTAGCCTCAAAACTGTGCAATTTATTAACGCTCTCAATTTTTTCTTTTAAGTTGAATTGAAATTTTTTAGGTAACACAGAGACAATGTCATTAAACAACTCAACACTACTAAGTAGAAAATCTTAATTATAAAGCTTTGAATTGTATTATCAAAAACCACATTAACTTCAAAAACTGCAGTTTGCAAGCCTTGTAATAGCAGCAGTACAAAAAATATAACATCAATGGAGAACAATCAGACAAAAGATAGACTTTTGACATAAAAATTAATTTTGAATCTCTATTTATTCAATTTTCACAAGGTCAGTACAGCAATATTTTCTTTGTTTCTTTCCCGGTTTTCCGATTTTTCACTTTATGTACATGTTACAACATGGGGGAACTGGAGCAACAGCCAATCACCAGGCACATTTCTGAGCTTGCAGACCATCCTCGAGAAGTACTATACCCGGCACCCAGAACCTCACTAAGAAAAAGGGCAAAAATAAAAACAAAACAGGAAAAAAAAAGAAAAAAAAAAAACTCAGTAGTCAGCTGCCCTAACAGATTGCAAATGACAATTCCCCCAAAAATATACAAAAAAAAAAAGAAAAAAAAAAACAAATTTTCCTCTCATTCAGCAAAATATAGGCTCAGTCACACTCCCTGCTTATCAGAGTTAATTTTTCAAAATTGGGAGGACATCACCATCAAGGAAATGATCATGTGGCTGGCTAATGACTTCCCTCTTTCACATTCTTCTGTTTGGCACGGAAGTCCTCTAAGCTGCGATACTCTTCCCTGAGCAACCTATCCAATTCTGGATGTTTCTTTATTGGATCTCTGTGGTCATGAAGCCCACGATAATGGTGGAATGCCCTAACATACAGACAAAATTCTCATTGTATAAGCAAGCAGTGAATGCAGCAAGATCTAATTCACAAATGTTATGACCAATGCTATAATTCTATAATTGCACGTCATCTCCTCAAGATATAAAATGGAAAGTATAATGAATAGCAACAGGGAGATCATCTTTTTTTACGACAAACAACAGTTCTAGGATATAACAAAATAATAATACGAGATTTTATCGATCAAGCACAATTCCCTGAATCTGAAACTTGAAACTAAGAAACCAACAATTTTTTTTTTTTTGTCGCGTCACTTGAAAACCATAAATACATATTTAATAATGTGATATACCTAAAAGAAGAAAAACTCTAGCTGTTGCTGCAATTCTTGTTCAAGATAATTTATATTTTTCTTTGTTACTTTCAAAATCAAAGATAACCAAGTATAATGTTCAGATGGTGTGGCTCTCATACAGGTCCACCTAACTCATTTGGGCGCATGAACCCAATAATACCCATATTAATGAACCAATGACACAAACATCATGTCAACATAACTGTAGCCTTAGTAAAAAATTAATTAATTAATTAACACATTAAAAGAGACCAAAATGATGCCAACAATTCTTCTCAAAAAAAAAATGATACCAAGAATCACAATACCATATACCATGTTTGGGAACAAATTGAGGAAGCAAACAAACAAGGAAAGAAAATGAGAGGAATGAATGTTAAGTTGTGAAAATTACTCATCCATTTGTCTGGATAGGAAGAATGAGGGGAATGAAAAAGAATGAAAAACTATTAAATGAAAGTAAATTTACAATTTTATCTGTTGTTTTTAAAGCTAACAATAACTTTTATAAGGGTAATTTGTATGTTTTCTATCCAATTTTCTCCCACATTTAGGAAGAAATTTTTTGGTGGGCCCCTTATAGGTTCTTCCTTCTATTTTTCAATTTGTTTCCTTTCCCCTTGCTTTCCTATCTTCCAAACAAAGGAAAACAGAATCTTGTCAAAAATTTCCTCTCCCTCTTTCTGTCTCATTTTCCACCCTTCCCCAAAAACTGTTTTAAGCATCAATATAGCATACTGTGAATTTCACTTCCCATTCTACTTTGGGGATATAAGTAAACTAGTGTCTGCAGTGAAAACACATGAACTCGCTTGACAATATTCAAACCATTAGTCTCTTGGAATTTGGTAAAAGATGTTTGTTGACCCATTTAAATGGCTAAATTCATAATTTCAATACAAATATGGTTACAATTTAAATAAGATTTAGTATCTTACAAGATCTTGCTCACAATAGGGGATGTAAAAATAAAACGAACTATAGTATAATAATATCAACAAGAATAACAAAGCTTTAATCCCAAACAAATATATGATAATACTAATTTATAATTGGAACAAAATCCCACATCAAGAAGTAATGGAGAGGATGTTCCCCTTTACATAGAGAAGGTAGTCCCCTCTCCCAACCATTTGCCCTTAAAGGCCCAAGTGTATCAAGGTTTTTTTTTCGGGCTTAATATGTGATTTCGCTGCCCGTGAGAGAATTAGTTAACTTTTTATTTTTCCTTCCTTTGACTTGTCTAGCTTGAGTGAATCATTTGAGCTTGAGGTGACATCAAGCCAGGGGTTAATAACAGATTCAGAAATTTAATCAAAATTGTTTCGCCAAATCAGACTGAAAAAAATGCTACTCCCTTGAATTCTTTCCAAACAATTCATAAAATAACTTAAAAAACTTTAAAGAAAAAGTTCCAGAGAAAGAAGGGGGAAAAAAAGAAACCAAAGTGAATATCCGGTAACAAGCATCCCAAGAACAATTTTATTGAATTAAAAGAAAATAGTTTTTCAAATTCTTTAAAAAGACAAATACCCCCCAAAAAATGATCATTTAACCTTAATTTTTCATAATAATTTGGTAATTTAGTAAAAATAAATGCTTTTATGAATTTTTGTAATGAACTATTTCTTCGATTATACATTTATCAGTATAAATTATTAGATATACAAGATTTTGAAATTTAACTAAATTCTATATTTGGTATCCGTATGACCAATTCACTAATTTTGGAAAACAGTTCACCTTAGCAGCAGCTGATTCAGTAAGCACTTTTTTTACTACTATTGGTTTCTTCAAGAGAAGCATATCTTATCCTCCAATTTGTATATCTCCTTTATTTATCAGCAAGAGTATGCATGCAAATAGTCACTTTCTTTGTCAATGTTCTTTTCACACCATAAAAAATTAATTTCAACAATAAAACTCCAACATCAAACAAATTGCACGTGTTTTTGTGTTAGTGCCATTGCTCATGTTTGTTATATGTATATATTAGTTTGCACATGAGTGCATGCATGTGTGTGCACCTGTGTCTGCAAAACAAGCATGTCTTGCTCAAACTTTCAAGGTGGGAACCTAAATCGGCATCAGGGAAGTTAGAGAAAAGGTTTGGATAAACTTACCAATATTTCTCTAGTCCATAATTATTGCCTTTACAATAGAATTCAAGAGTAAGCTCTTCAAAATCCTTGTATAAGTCCTCTCTGAATTTGCTCTCCAAACCATAACTGAAAAATGAAACAAATTGATAGTATCAAGCAACTTGACAATAGCATATGCAACAGTTAAAAAGCACAGTCAGTATCTGCAGTTCTATCAAACAGGGTCAAGCAATGAAGATTATGTACAAGAAAAAGAGCATCATTTGTTGGAACAGAGAAGAATATCTCATACTGTAGTGCTCTAATATGTGAGCAGAGTGAAAAATACATGACATATCAGCAGTACCTATAGAACCTGAAAAGACACTCCATCCCATAATTATAATTAGCAGATGCATCTTCCATAGCTAATTTCCGGAACTCATTATACATAGAAGGAACAAACATATCTCTGAGGAAATACGACCAAAATCTATACAATGTATTCATTTCCTGCATGAAAATGCACAAAACGTCAAAGTACACTAGAATAAATAATTTGACACCATCATAAAACAGCATGCTAGAATTTGAGAAACTGAAAACACAGCTAAGCAATCAAATCAGGAAATTATGTTTGAAGCTTCTTAAAAGCTTGTGTCAAAGACAAAATCCCATTAGCTTATGCAAGATAGCAACAAACCATTAATCAATATGCTAGACAAACAGAAGTTATATATAATATATAAAACACCAGCATACTTGATGTTTGAGACGATATGAAATAATTTAACATCACAAGCCAACATTGACATTGTGCAATATAGTACTTTGCTCTTTTATCTCCAAGGGAGTGCACATGTGCACACACACACAAAGAACAACCAATCAAATTCAGCAAGTTCCAAGTGAGATTGGAAAAGCAAAATCCCTCTGAGAAAAAGTATTCTGAAAGCTCCCATTATCTTGCTTTTTCCTCGATCCAAAATAAATAAAACATTATGAAACTTATGCTTTGTTTAGTTGTAGGAAATAAAACCTGAAATAATTCTTAGAAAAAAATGAGAAATAGAGTTTGTTGTTTTGTTGCTCAAATTTTCTATATGGAGGATCAGAAATTAATTTTCCAGATTTTGTTCTTTACATTAGAAGTTAGAAATCTCATTTAGGTAGTTTTCTATTATTCACTTAATAAAGGAGCATATCGTCAAATTGGAAAACACGATTTCCCATCAATGTAAATGTGGATCACGCAACATATCGCTGGATAGGATCCCCAGCAATCATTTCTATTTAGATTTCATCAGTTTTTCCCATAAAGAAAACTGGAAATGAAAACAGATATTGTTCTCACAACCAAACAAAGGCCTTCAAGTTCATTCTCCTACTAAAGATGCACAGCAAGTTCAGCGACAAACCTCACTGCAACCAACTCCCATTTTCTTTCTGTCACTTAGACAACGCTTATGAAACTTCAGGTACCTTAAGAAACATAGGTGAGCTGACTTTCAGAATGTAAAATAAATCACTTCAGACCAAATACACACACTCGATACAAATTTTCTTACTTCTGCTGTTTAAAGCCATTTTCTTCTAACAATTGATGGCTTGGATGCTGAAATGGTGGAAATGACTTTGGAATGGAACCCACTGGTGGACTACTGCCTGAGAAAGTGCCATGTGGTGAAACACTCAGTTTTGAGGACCTGGGACTGTAAATAGAGATTAAGGTGCATATTAGCTTTGTGAAAAAATAAAAAATCGAGTCAAACAACTTGGAAATATCATTTAGAAACTTGCAAACAGTATCACTAACTGCTGATCTAATTACCACCACATCATTCTCCCAAATCATGGTTAAATTTTATTTTATTTATTTTTAACCTTTAAAGAAGAATAATGATACTGATAGAACTAGCAGAAAACTTAAGCTTCAAACACAAATTCCAGATCTCAGGAAATGGTAACTTTATACTGACCCATGATTTTCGGGAGGTGTAGAGCTAAAGAAAAATCCAACTGAGTTACTCGGTGGACTTTCTGATATGATCCCAAAAGAATTACGGCCAGGGCCGTGATTCCTGAAGTTGCATGAGAAGAATCGCTGTTTATGTGATGACTGCTGCTTGGAAAAACCTTTGTGTTGTTTCCTTGTATTATGAGAACTACCAGACTCATCATGGCCACCACCTGCAGTAGAATGTTCACTAGTCTTTGAATTCGACACTCCTGGAGCACTGGTGGTAACTCTTGAGTTTCCATCTCTGTTCTCAAAACTAGAACTATTCCTTCTGCGATTAGATCGCTTTGTTTTAAGCTCCTGTCAATAGCAATCATGTTTTGAAGATATTTAGGCATGGAGATTAAGGAAATCCACAGGAATTCAATTCAACTATACAGTTCTCACAAGAACACAACAAAAGCCTCAACCTGCTCATAGAAATAGAGGCCATCATTAATTGCAGAAGCAAGCTCTTTGGAAATGGAGCTTGAATCTTTGCCAACAGTTTTGAACCCTTCAGTTGCTCTGCTATTCTGCATATCAAAGGCCCAGAAATTAAATATTTAGACTAACTGATGGCTAGATAGATGAAGAAAATCATTATGATATTTGCATACAAAATCAATGCCTGCACAAGCATAGCTAAGCAAGGAGGTCATATAGCTAAAAGGACAAAAGGCCAGAGAGAAGAAAAAGAGATTAACAATAGACCAATTCCTTAAAAGGAAACAATCTTTCTTTTATATTCCATAATGATAGATTAACCAAATTCGAAAACTTGGTTGCACAAAAATAAAAAATGTAGATCAGTCATCAAATGAAGTCATTAGCTGAGTGGTTAATCGCTTTAAATCATCCTAAATAACATAATCAAACAATTAAGAGAAAGCATAAATGATCCCAATTTTAAAAATGCCAAATGTATTGTGAACAGTAATGCACCAAGTTCCTGCTAAAAGAAATATAATTTTTTTTTTTATCTTTTGCTCCTGTATTATGTCAAGCCAATGACTAAAAGCAGATTCAGCTTCCACTTTGGCTGACTAGCTCGTGGTGTTACTAAGATATCAGAATCAAGTTATGCCCATTATCATGTTGGGATGTGTGGTAGTACTGTTATCACTGTTGTAGGCCCAAATGGTGGTTCCACCAATGCCCTTCCTCTAAGACCTAAAAGGGCTGAATTCACCCCGCTAAATGGGGTGAGTTAACTGCCCTATCTCACATCAATAATGTGTCATAGAGCTCTTTGGGAAACTTGTTAGATCCAGTGACCCCTAATGCAACTCTAGTGGCAACCTTAAATGACCACCATGTGGTGTTTCAAAGACTAAGTATCAATTTAAAAGAAGGCTTCAACAGGATTTAAGGTTTTAAATAAAAAGAAAGGAAGAGATAGCTTTATTTGTGCTCTATTCACCATGTCAGAACAGGCACATTGCCTAATTGGAGAGATAGGGAAACAAAAAGGATAAGCCTCATTCAAATATGTTCAACATATTTGTGCATTTTGTTATGGTATGAGAGAAAATTGATCACTTTATTAAAGAAACTGATGCTACACAGATAATCAAAGAAATATCAAATAACAAGAGCTTGCGCTCACAAAAAATTTAAATTGTTTCAAAGCACATCTACCTGAGTGACAATCACAAGTCTTTGAACGTCTGGATCATTGACTAAAGTCTCATCTTCTTCATCATCAATCCTGGGCAAGTGGTAAGTATGATCACTATGGAGTCAAGAAACAACCAAAAATGCTACATTCCATAGCGCATGAGAATATAATGACAAGGTTACAATTTTTCTACAAATGTCAAATCTGGCAGTTTCAGCGGTCACCTCTCTACACTTTCCTGCAGAGGAGTGGAATAGAGGAAAGGAAAGAAGGCATTCATATCAATTATGAGGCACTTTACTCATTAAGGACAAATTTCTAAGTTGATCCATTTCCCCTTGTCTCTATCTTATTCAATACAACCTTGTTTTATGGCAACGAGGTGAAGAGGCGTTAAAACATGTTAATTGGAGGTAATGAAGAACACAATTGTGTGAGTGCAAGTACCATTTAACAAGTTTTATAGTCTCTTTCTATTTTGAAAGGAATGTTAGGTGATTTTCTCGTTGGAAAGTAGTAATCAAAAAGGGAAAACCAAATATGAAGAAGCACATAACAAGTATACCTTCAGACTAAGTACCATCACTCAAGAAGTGGAATTAGTGAGAATTCTCTTTCTTTTTTCTCTCTTGATGTAGATGGGTACTTAATTTAATACTTAGCATAATACATAAAGCATTTTACTCCCTTTCCCTAAGGACCCACCAAAGTTCTTTTTGTTAATTGGTGGCTTACACAAGAAGAACAACTCTCTTATAAAACTCTATTCTCTATGCTTTTTCATTAGAACCACAATGTCAAGATAACTTAGTAATTGTTTTAGTATGAGAGGAGTTCAAGCAGTTTGAAGAGCATATGGATCTGAAAAGTAGGGCTAATTTTCAATCATCTGATTTTCTCTATGATTCAATATAATGACCATCAATCCATGCTAATTTTTCTATCAATATTAGAAATAATATAGCTTTACATCACAACCATATCAAGATGTAATTTTTTTTTTTCAGAGATTCACCATTTGTAATAATACTTCTTTGACTATACTTTTTTATTAACCACATGATTATATGATATGTGGCTAAATTTTTCATTTAATGCTTAGTTTGAGTCGTCTTGCTAATTTTGTGAAAAACTTCACAACATGGGCAGCCAATTCAACTTGACTCATTCCCATTCCATTACTTGATCTAGGATTCCGAACCAATTTCAATTCAATTATTAAAACCTGGTGATTATTCAAGTAATAAGCCTAAAAAGAACAAGCAGTTACATTATCCTACGGATTTTGTTCATTTTTCATAAATTATATGAAGAATATGACAGCAATAGTGGAAGAAAACACACAAAGGCAACGAAAGAAGATGCCCTACTAGAAGATAAAGAAGACGTTAATAATGAAAAGGTGTGGGATGTGGTCTAGAACGTTGTCTTATTATATGTTCTGTCCTACACAGGAAGACAGAGATGATAAGTAAAGGACTATTATCTTTGAAGCATATTTTCTACCAAATGATCAAAAAAATAGTATGATAAATGTTGACTTGGTGGTTATTTCTCTGATGTTATTTTCCATTATATAATTTGTAAGCTTGGTTAAATATAAAAAACATATTGTATCCAAACCTGTATGAGGTGGCATGAGTGAATAACACCAACCTCAAAACTCATGGAAGGTGAAATGTGAGAAGAGTTATTGATGATTAAAACACAAATCAAACCAATCAAAATAATCATGTAAAAAGAGCAATACAAATTATAATTTGCAAAATCTGCAAAAATAAGTAATACCTTCTTAATGGAGAAATGCCATCATTCTTCTGTGTTTTCTGTTCAAGCTCCAACTCTTCATCAAGCATAAATGTGTTTGCAAAATCATTAGATAGATCACCAAGATTCTGTGCAGGGATATCTGATAAAATTTCCAAGCCAGTCACACTGTAGCTTGAAACTGCAGGCTTAGATCCTTGAGTATGGTATGCAGCATTGTAGCTCGTGTCAAGATCTGAAAGCTTAATGTTCAAGTCAGCAACTGGATTTGCAATTGCATTGACACCTGCTGCCTTTTTTTCAGCATCAATCAGAACAGATGTGCTGTCATCTTCTATTTTACGAGTGAGTATAAGTTCTGGAGCATCTCCATTCAACAATCTGTTCTCTACAAGACCTGCATTATGTGATGAAAAGTCAACATTTTCTTCAGAGATACCCTTTGCATTGTCTTCATTAGCAGGCTCTACAAGTTGGGACCTAGAAATTAGAGCTTTTGATGATGATGTATGTTCCATGGAAGCTGGAATCCACTTTGACCACTCATCACGTCTCCGGATCTTGTCACCCTATTGACATAATACCATGGTAATGGAAAGACTACTTGAGCAAAGATCCAGGATGTTAAGGAAGAAAAAACATTCTCAAGAACAATTAGCCAAATTCAGATTAAAACAGAACAAGAACCAAATAGGGCTGACAATGAGATCCAAGTAGGAAAAAGAACTACAGCCATTCAATAACAAATTTGGCTTTTCATTAAAAAAGTCAGGTCAAAGTAGTGAAATAAAATTACATCACAATAATATTAACTCAAACCAATTAAAATCAGACAGCCTTAGAAGGACTACCTTTTCAGCAGAAATGGCACGACAATTTTAAGAAGCAGATGTCAGAAATAATTAAATAACACTATATGTTCGACCATTCAATCACCTTCTCAAGCTGTTATGCAACTATCACATCACAAAATTCTTGCTCCATTCCAGCTTGCATACAAAGAATAAGGAAGCCAAAAAGAATTGATAAGATAGAAACCAAACCTGCACTTCTACTGTACTTGAACTTTGTAGTGCATCAAGGATAAATGGTATATCTGTAGTCATTTTCTTAACCTGTAATAACATATATTTTTCTTCAGTTTTATCAAATCAAGCAACAAAAAGTTAAAAAGGTTTAGGACAAAGAACATACCCTGTTAAAGTCAGCAATGGTAGAAATAGGTACCCATCCTTGCTCATCCATCAAGGATATTAGATAATGATCGGTCTTCAGATTTTCATCACTGCCAAAAGAGGTAAACTGTAAATAGAAAATATGCAAATGCCACAAACAAACAAGTGCTTTGCCACATTATAAAATGTCCCATGGAATTTTTGGCAGCACGTTGAAAGGCTTAATTGATTTAATGAAAATGAGTCCCACAGATACATCAAAATCTGCACACAACTATTTGAAAAACAGCATTCAACACATGGTTATTACCAAGCTAAAGATAATCATCAGCACATGGTTATAAATAAGATTTCATGCAATGACTTGCAATTCCTATCTCACCAACAGCCTTATTCGGTGTTAAGGACCTCAATTGCACCCAGCAGACAACCAACCAATCCTACATCCTTAGGGGGCCTACAGCAAGTTTAGATGATTAATGATGATGCATCAACGAGAATGAAATATACATTGAGGTTCTACCAAGAAGGGCTGAAATAAGAAAAAGAAAAAGAAAAAACCTTCATAGCATAGTTCTAACAGCATCAATGGGGTCAAGGTTGGATTTGAACATCCATTCTTTTGGTTTTCAAGACATGCATATATACATACATGAATAAACATAATCCTTTTTCTGAAAACTTACCTGAAATAATAATCGATCTGTCTTATTATGTTATCCCTCAAAGCCAGCATTTCATGGGGCAGCACAGGAGCCCCTGGACTTGTTGGATACGGCATAAAACGTGGTGGGTGGCCTCCCCTGAAGGAGCCTGGAGGTGCAACAGAAACATAGCATATAGGTGGTCCTGTACAATCCATAATCAGATTAAAGCATTTGATTTTCACAGCAAAGAACAGAGGGTGGGGGGAGAGAGAGAGGGAGAGAGAGGAATGATAAAAAAAAAACATTCATTTTTACCCAAATGATAAATGAATTCCACACCCAGGAAAGGGTAAACCAGCTTTAGGTACCAATATCTTATCAAACGAAAGCACTCTGGGTGCTAGGATAAAACAATTACCAGGAAAGGTTGGACCAACCATGAAGCCTGGAGCAGGAGCAAAGAAAGGAGGCCTAACTAGTGGCCTTGGTCCCATTCCCTGTTGCAAAGTGATATTATCTCTAGGACCAAATGCTCGTTGGTGCCAAGCATGATTCAAATGGCCACCAGCTTCTTGCACATTCGATCTTCTATTCGAAAAATTGACAGCATAAGCATTGGGATCCCCTCTTGGTGGAGGCTGGACATTAACTGGCGGAACAAAAGGTGGGACATTGGAAGAATCAGATCCAGATTTTACCAAATGGGGTTCAGCACTAGGGAAAGGTGCAGGGCCAGGCTGGTATGCATAACCAGGAACAGCAAAATGTGGTGGAGGTACCATAGAATGGAAAACAGGTGGCAAGGATGGCTGCTGATAAGGAAAAGGTACAGCGAAAGGAGGTGCACCATTTGGGTTGCGCTTAAAACCTGCTTTTTGATGTCTTGATGATGAATATTTATGTGAAGAATTAGAGTTTCCAGAACCTTGTGACTTTTGTTGCCCAACTGACACCTGAACAACCAACTAAAGTTTTAGCACAATAGTATAATTCCCTCAGTAAGCTTGCAAGCTTTATATCCAATATAAATAGAAAAGGGTAAAGGCAATGGCATGAAATACAGAAAATTGCACAAACAGACCACCAGCAGTTCTTTGGAGAGAAGGGAGGAATGGGAGAGAAGGGTCTCATCCATGATATGAAATTATTTCATTTCATATGCGTGATCCAAATGCAAATCCACCCTTTCCAACTATGCTCTTGCAAGCCAAACAAGATATCCATAAGAAAAAAACCAGCAACTAGCCTACAGTGCTTACCTATTGGCAAATAACTTATTGGAACTCTACTGGCAGTTCATCTGAATGAACCAAAAAAGGAAAAAAAAAAACAAGAAATAAAAATGCCAAGATATTGATTTTTGGACGGCAGAAACTTCATGAACGAATGACAATTTTTCTATAAACTAATATAGCAAAGTAAATAAATGAGTTATGAGAAAAAAATGATGGCTCATTCAGTAAATAAGCAAATATGATCAAGGAACTTGGGCGAAATAACATTTGCAAAGAGACTCGATTTTAACTCATTCATAGCTTCCTTATGTCTCTTTTTCAGTCTCATTTACCAATTTTAGACTGTCATAGTTTTAATAATACATTTAGTCAAATTTATTTTAGTTTATAGCAAACTGCAGCAGGTTCATAATGACATGCCATATGTCTACATGAGTAAAGTATTCACCATAAAATAATGTGGTAAAAAAGAAAAAGAAAAAGATAAAAATACAAAAGATAAATAAAAGGCTATAGTTGATGAGGGCTATCATCTGGAAAAATAGCCCTTCCTTTTATTCTGAAGCTTAGGCTTTGGCATACATTGTTTCTTCTTCATGATGTGTCACATCGATAATGAATTGGTTTTCTCTTGTATAAAACAATAAAGATAAATTAACAACAATAATAAATTAGTAAAACTTTGTTCTTCTATCTGTGGTTCTCTTGTCAAGCCAAACTCAAGCTCAGTTGTGGCTTGTTCAAGATGAGCCTGAACAAAGAGGTTGGAGCTCAGTTGTGGCCTGTATAAAACGTAACAGTGCCAAATTTGCTTAGAGCAAAACTTAGCTCCACTACAACTATATAATCTACATTCAATTTGCTATTATTAAACAGCCGCATTACAAAAATCTTGTATAGATTACAAATCCCAAATTTGAATGAACCAATCAGTCATCAATAAGAAGTAATAGCAAACTTCTGATTACTTGTCAAACCAAATAGATAAGGAAATTCCCATCAAATTCGTTATTTCATTTGGTTTTGATTCCACTTCCATTTTCAATGATGAGGCTCTCGTATGCTATTGTAAGTTTACAATACGTACAAGCTAGCAAATGGATTCAATAGAAAAGAGAATGAACAGAAGATAATTTTTCAAGTACTATGCTTCTTTGGATCTCGCAAGACAAGTTGATAATGTAACACCAAGAGTTCCTGAATAAAATGCCTGTGGAATTCTAAGTGTGAATCCTGGATCTTGTTAATTTTCCTCATCCTCACAGACAAATTTCAGCATGATTAACCTTTTATTTTTGAAATCAGTACATCAAATCATAAACAGGTCCACATCAAATAACATCAATTTTTCCGAAACAGCCTACATGTGTATTCACAGAATGAACCATCAAAAAGAGCATACAGTGCAGCCAGCCCCTAAATCACTTCCCTTTTTTATTTATTGTTCTTCATAGCATAGTCATTGCAAACATTGGTTGCGCACATAAATTCTTAGTTTTTTCTTCAATTCCTAGCCAGACTAAAATAGTGTAATTTTGTTAGTGTTCTACCCCATATCAAAATTCACCATGCTTCCTTTCAACTAAAGACGAATTTCCAAAATTGAGCAAGTCTTCTAAGTTTCAATTGATGATTTGATGTTGTCATTTTTTGTCGGTATCATCCCAACAGGCCTACTTTTTAATAGCCTCTGCTTTTCAATCTTCATGCTTTGATTTCACGATGCAGACGAGGTAAAGAAAAATAAGGAAATTCTAATGCAATTGTTAATTTTATTAACTTATCAGGGTTTTTTTTTTTTCTCTATACTATTGGAAGCCATAACTACTTTCCAATATGGGAACTCAAGTCCTAAAAAGGATTAGAAGTATTACATATCCAAAATTATTTTAAATGGAAAGGGAAGTAAAGAAGAGAGAGAGAGAGAGAGACTTATTTTTCAAAAATTACCAACAATCATGCTTTCTGAGGTTCGATGAAAATTAAGGAGAATCTTTTATTTTTCTTTTCATACACTCAAATTTTTTTCTTTCAAACAATTGAAACTGGATTCTATATCATCCTGCTCCAATTAATTTAAACATCCATCTTCTTTTATTAAAAATTAGACAAAGTCAAATACTTGCATAATTTATCAATTCAATTTTCAAACTCCAGCATCCACTAGAAATTATCCTTTATTCACATTCCAACCTTTAACCACTCTAACCTAAACCCATGCAAATTCTAAGAGAAATCAAACAACAAAATAACATATGCAGATCCCCACACATTATATGCAACAGGACAATAAAGATTATAACAAGCACGTATATGATTAATTGGCAAGAGAACGAGTCCAATTAGGGCAATGAAAGTTGGTGTAACTTGACTTTAGTTGAATACAATTAATAAACAGTAAAACTCCAATGTATTACAAAACTGCACCAATCCTTTATTTTTAAGCGAAGAAAACAATACCTGCGTTGGAGATGCAGCAGTTGCAGCGGGCTTAGTGGCAGCATCACTAGTCTTAGAGCGCTGTTGATGCTGAGCGTCCGCAAGAGCAGGCCAAGATTCCGCTCCCATCACCGGAGCATCAGCAACCACCGGAGTCTTCCATGGCGACTTTGGACCGTTATTGACCTCCTTCTGATCATCACCACCCTCACACTCCGCCATCACCATAGACGAATTTGTGTCCAGTGGCAGAGTTATAATTCGAATAACAGAAAGAAGAAGGAAGAGATAGGTTGTTAGGGTTTTGCAGGTATAAATAGGAGAAATCAAGAGTAAAATAGAGAGAGTGACAATTGGAGAACGCCAACAAAAGTACGGAATACTGTTGAAAAGGCTGAGCAGCCGCAAACGTCTGTACTATGTGTAGTTTGCCTCCCTTTTATAAGAGCGAGTGACAAAAGTAATGTTTTGTTAGTTTTTTGCTTCTTCCACACTGTCTCTGGGCCTGAGCAGTATGTATGTAGCAAAATATGTACTCTTCGCTGTCAGTATGTTGTCGCACCTTGCAAGTGATAACATAAAACAGTTTAATGCTGCTTGATAATAACCCTAGTAGGGCTTTGATTGGCACGGAGTTGGGTAGTATGGGTTTTGGGTTTTACTGTGCTATTGTATGGACCATAACAAATTCCAAACGGGCCCAGATCGTCTTTATCAATTATTCATTTATCTTTTCCAATACATTAAAATATAGATTGATAATCATTAAAATTTATGTACGAAATCAATAGACAATGATATTTCTTTTCCAATAGGAAAATAAATGTTATGCCAAAATATTAAACATCTAAAATAATAAATTCAAATAAAAAATTAATTGAATATGGAAAATTTATTAAATTTAGTCTTTGATTATATTCAAAGAAACTAGTTAACACCCTTATTTTCAAAGTTAAACTATACAATACTTCAATTTTGTTCTCATTATACTATTAGTTTTCTCCAAATTAATCATTAATTAGAAGAATTAAATATACAATAAAAATAAAATCAATTGACTATATAACTAAAATTTTGAGAATAAGGATCTTGAGGATTGTATTTAAGATTTGGACTTCATTAATTTTACAATAAATAATTATTAATAAAATTATTTTTTCCAAACTAATAATTTTGATCATTTTATTTATAATTATTTAAAAATAATAAGTTTATATTAAATATTATTTAAAGAAAATTTGATTAACCCAAATACGGGTAGCTCGGCGGCAAAGAGCACTTGTGGAGTTATTCACCATGGTCTAAATCATGAGTTTCGATCCTCCACATCGCAAATTCCTCCTAGGCCAAGCCCTTTGACATCGAGAGCGAATGAGGATTAGCTAGGTTTGCAGACCGTTAAATAGACACGAGCTTCAATATCTCATGCAAGCATAGAATAAAAAAAATTTTGATTAATATTTTCCCTTGCTTAAAGCATTAAAATAAAAAATAATGTATTAACATTAAAAATTATAAAAATATGTATTATACAAATAATATATATAGAAATAATGAAATACCCAAAAAATTTAATTTCAAAAAATATTCATTTAAATTTTAGTTCTAAAATTTTGGCCAATAAATTTAAGCCATTTAAAAATTAATCGAACCCGTAAATCCATTTGATTTTGCAAAAAACCAATTGAAAACCAAGTAGATTTATTGAACCGGATCAAACCGATTCGAATTGAACCAGAATGGTCCAGCACATTCTGGAAAATTCAATTTTGCATTATTTTTTTCCCTTTTTCTTTCTTTTCCTTTTCTCCCTTTCTCCTCCACGATACCCTCACCCTCTCTTCCTTCTCTCTCTCTTTTCATCACCCTCTCTCTCTCTCTCTCGGCGTCAGCAGCAGCACCACCGCCACCGCCAGCAGCCAGCGACGCCACCACGAGCGGCGCCTTGCACCGGCGACATCACCAGCAGCAGCGCTCCCTTCATCACGCGAGCGAGCTTCAACAAACGGCTGCTCCTCCTCGCGTCGCGCCACCTTGTGCCACCCACCAATAGCAGATTCAACGCTGCTTTCTCCTCCGCACCACCTCAGGGCACCAGCCACAGCTGCACCGCCTGAACTCAACAGCTCAGCCACCAATTATTGTGTCTCTCGATTTCAGCCGTTGATTTCGTGATTCAAGCTCCGATTTGTGATTTTGGGACTATTTTATGTAAATAAGGGTATTGAAAATATCCCTAAAATTTTTAATTAACTCCTTCAATTTTAGTTGTGTGAAATATTAGTTGATTATTGGGATTGATTTATTGACTGTAGTATTGAGTAATATTTATATTTGATTTAGTAGTTAATGAGTTGAAAATAAAATTTGTAGATTGAGAATAAAATTTATGGTAGAATATTTTTGTAATAAAATTAAGAAAATTCAATTAGTTGAATTATTAGAGACTGATAATTTATTTTACTAAGATTATGAATATTAATTTAGGTGGGAAAAATTTAATTTATAAGAATAATTTGGATTATTAATCGATTTAATTAAAAAATTTGGTATTAGTTATTATAACGTAAATATACAATATATTTTTGAAAATTGATTAATATTATGTTTTGGAGAAATTGTTAGTATAATGGTTTAAATTAAGGGGTTAAAGTCAAATATCAAATAAGAAGAAAATATATTATTAAAAAATTATTGATAGTTAATTTGCAAATAGGAATGTGAATATATTTTAAGATTATTAGAATCAATGAAGAAAGTGATTCTATATAAAGACATATTTTATGGTTATTAAAAATCAATTGAGGTGAATAAAATAAATGGTTATTGAATGTTTGAAAACTGTAATTAAATTAAGTAAGAAAAAGATTGTTGACGAAAAGATTACATTTATTTAAAATAAGAATATTATTGGCAGTGAATTTAGATTATTTTAAAGATTGTGATAAGAAATCGAATTGATTGATGTTTCGCAGTTAAATAGTGCTGAATTAAGATTGAACTTAGCTAAAAGAATAGAATGTAGTTTGTTAGACTAATCCTCTATTTATTATTATTAGATTAAATAGTTATCTGATGAGTTCTACCTATATTCTTAACTTTCTAGATTATTTGAGCTCGTCCACTGCCTCTCTAGACCAGAATCGGAACTAAGATTTGAATATCCTATAATCACTGTGAGTAATAATAAATGGTGCATGACATGTATTTTCATGTCATATAAATTTATTTGGTATATCATTACGGACATATATACATATATATGCATATATCGTTAATTGATTATATAATATCATTTTGGATTATCATATAATCATAACTGCATCATAATGATTGATCTGATAAATTTCGATTGGATAGATTGTTGATGAAATATGATGTGCTATGAATTGCCTTGATTGAGTGGGGTTAGAATAAAGTAGGTCACCATGAGTTTGTAAAAGCGGGTTGGGACCGTTGGCCATGTATTATGAAAGCGGTTTGGGACCGTCGGCCATGTTTCAGAAATATTTGTACCCCGGTGTGCATTTGATGATGTATATTGATGTAATATGAATGACTACAGGTTGAATTACTGATGGTATAGAAAGAAAAATGAATAAAAGAATATATAATATGAAAGGGCTAGTCAAACGAGAAACAGACCAGTCGACCAAATATGGGAGATCGGCTCCCTAGTGCACACATATGAGAAGATGATTTATGTGAGATGATAGCTCATCAACGGCTTTGGTGATGCCACAGACTAATTTTCACGTGATTGATTGTTTGAAGATGAAATAATTGTGGATGCAGATGTTGTAACATGTGCGTGACTGACAGTGATAAATTTTGTGACTAGAGATGCACTTTGTATGATTGTTTGGTCATGCATTATTTATTATTATTTATTGAGTTCAGTAAAACTCATCCTTCCTTTCTATAAACCTTTCTAGGAAGTAGAAGTATCACTGGTTTATAAAGACTATGCTTCTTTCTCCGCAAAGATATAGTATTTAATACCAGCTTTAGAAATATTAGTATATAAACCATGTGAGACGTTTGAATATTCTGAATATTTTTATTTGGTTCCGCAGTTAGGATAATAAATTGATATTTGGATATGTAAAAATTATTATGTGCTGATAAACAACCAGTGGAGTACTTTATGAAATTTGGAGAAATTACGACAGAAAAAGTTTGACCATATTATGACCGATGAATTTTGCATATAATTTATTTTAATTTAATGAACACAAGCCTGAGCTGTGAATCAAATGTGATATTGAAGCTGCACCAAGAATGTTACCAATTGGTTGTTGGACTATATCATAATATGAGCTTATTGTTCCCAAAGTCAGATATTAATAGAGATAGAATTTTGAATAATTCAAGCTTATGACGGGTCTTAGAGGCCTTAAGTTTACCGATCCGGCCCACGATTTTGGATCGTGGCAAATAATTACACACTTAGCAGTCATTTTATATTTTAAGAGCAACCGCTATCAACTTTTACCAGATACTAATAACTAAATATTAATATTCATTAGCTAATCGTTATGAGCCACTAATTATCTATAGACTTATTCAAATGTGAGCTTGAGCTGAGCTTGCATTGGGACTAGTCAGGTTTTTATATTTTTTTACTAAGCCCAAGTCCAGGCCAGGCTAAAATGTAAATATAATATTAAACTTAATCCGATTTGAATTTTTTCCGGTTATCCCTAAACCCAACCTGATGTAGCCCTGTCATAATTAAAAAATTCAAATAAAATTGTATAAATATATTATGTAACGATAAAAATAGTAGAAGATAAATTCTAAGCACATTAAATTTTAAGTAAATAAAAGATAATCAAATAGATAACACAAAATAGTTCAAGACAATCAAACTTTAATAATTGAAGAATGGCTAAACCTACAAAAATACCCTGAACTTAACGACTTATTGCAAAAGCATTATAACTTGAACTTTGTATCTCGAACACCTTAGTTTACAAACTTAAATATATTAGCATCCTACTTTCAAATTAGGGTTAGTGTTTCAAACAAAATAATATAAACATGGGGCCCGTAACATAACCTTGGGTTAATTTAACCCAAGGCTTGCAAAACGCCCTATTTTAATTAATCTCTATCTCTAATCTTCCATCTCCTTCAACCATTCATCTTTCAACGATTGCTCGGGTTCTTCATTCCTCTTCCATTTATGGTTCAAAATTTTTAGATAATAAATTCAACCAAAACACATTTTAGATAATAAATTTAGATAATAAACTTTGAGATAATAATAAGTCCCTTATTCATCATTCAAAGTTCCTAGCTTGTGATAAATGAGGAACTTTCAATTCAAAATATTCTGAAATTTTGCAGGTAAGGGAATGAAGAGCAGTCAACATTCACATGTTTTGTGCCCGAAGACCAAGTTACTCTACATAATGAAGGCTTTGGACAACCATGGCTTGGATATTTAGTAAGCTGGGTTTGCACTAGATGTGTTTCAAGTCGAGATGTGCTTCTTACTTTGTCTTCTTATTTGCTGCAAAACATTTAACATTTTTAAAGAGTAAAGATTTCTCTAATGGACATGAAAGATGCTTTTGTGCTTCTAAAAATTTTGATTTAGTTGAATTTATTATCTAAAAATTTTGAAGATAAATGGGAGAGGGATGAACCTGAGCAACTGTTGAAATAGGAATGGTTAAAGAAGATGGAAGATTATATATAGAGCTTAATCAAAACGACGCATTTCGCAAGCCTTGGGTCAAATTAACTAAAGGTTATGTTGTGTGCCCCATGTTTATATTATTTCATTTCAAATCCTAACTCTGATTTGAAAGTAGGGTGTTAATATATCTAAGTTTGTAAACTTGGGTGCTCTGGATACAAAGGTTAGATTAGATTGATTTTGCAATAAGTTATTAAGTTTAGGGTAGTTTTGTAGGTTTAGCATTCAAGAGCAAATTAATAAAGTTCAAATCATAATGGAAAAACATAATCAAAATCAAGGTACAATGTCTTCGGCTTGGTAGAAACAAAGTGTAATGCATGTAAAAGTTAAAAAAGAAAAAGAAAAGAAAAAATTACAAAAATAAAAACAATTGATTAGAAAATGTATGATAAAAGAAATTTAAATCAAAGAAAACTTTGTATAAAAATTATATAAACAATTAAAAATGTGAGGGGATTGCACTGCTCATTAGTGGCCCACCCACTCTTTTTTGAGTATTTCATATATTTTTTGCATTACCAAAATGCAAATATATAACTTTAGAATAGTGATATGCATATTGCTTGTGAAATTAGAAGATGGGGTTCAAATTTAAATGATGTTTTATTTTGTATTTTTATTTATTGTACTTATTAAAAGTTTGAGTCACGTTTCCTTTTGTTTCTTATCATATTAGTTATGCAAAACTTAGTCATTTTTCTTTCTTTCCTTTTCCTACTTTCTGCGTACGAACAAGGAAGAACTTTAATTATCTCTTTCTTTTTTCCATTTTTTTTACTTCATGATGGATAAAAAAGAGAGAAAGAATAGCAATGAGTTGAAAAGAATGGAAGAGAAATAACAAGGAATGGAAGAATAGTAACAATGAAGAACTTTAATTTTACATGTTTTTACCCAACTGATTTGGTGATTTTTTTTTTGTTTGGATAGATAGAACAGAAGATAAATAACACTTTTAAGGATGAATTTGTGATTTGCATAGGCAATTTTCATTTTAATTTCTATATTGAGTTTGAGTCGAATTGGTGTCTTTTTTTTTCTCATTTTCTCTGTCTGTAATAAAATTAGTAAGAACGTTTCCTTTTTAATTGAATTTTCAAAAATACTTGTCATTTGGCTATTATTATCTAAATATCTGTACGTAATTTACTTATCTTTTTGCTATTATTATCTAAATCTGCGTTTGCTATGTTGCTTATATTTGATGTATAGTTTTTATTTTTTTTGGAACTTTATATTTATTGAGGCAGTGTTGCAAACTTTATGAGATGATTTTTATACACACAGTGGCCTAATGACACTTCCAATATTCTACATGTGTAGTTTATTGCTTTGAATGTTTTAAAAGCATGATCATTCATATCAAATGAAAGTTTATAAAACAGTATATTTATTTAACTTGCAAATACCAATTGTGCAATTTGTATAATATATGGCTTGATATGATTATGAAATGCAAATGATTTCTTAAATGAAATTAAAAAATAATGCTTTATGGTGACTATGCAGTGATGGTTAAAGAATTCATATTGATTATAAAAACTGTGTAAGAATTGACGTATCCTATGGGTATATGAATATGTTAGATGAAAAATATGATATGGATTATTATCAAAAGTATAATGTAGCCCTTGTAAGCTTAGTGGGAGTTGGAGTAGAAGAAAGGTGTGGCATGTCTACTATACTATTTGGCAGTATTGCTACCATTTGGTATTCTAGGATATATTGAGATATCCTAGCGCTTGATGTACTATTCGTATGACTTTTGAGCCCCACATTCGGCACTTGGTGCACACCCGATATAGTTCTCTTATACGGCTTTTAATCTTACTATAGTTTATTTAGGTTAAACATGTGGTAAAGATAACTAATATTATTATAAACTTTCAACATGCTTGAATTAAATGAATGATATTTTATATTAGTATGCACCCATAAAATCTCTTATGAGTGAACTGTTTAAGAGGTGATTATTTTTATAAGAGTTTAAGAATGTGTGGAAATGTTTAGGTAAAGATGATTGAATGTATAGATGAATGATTATGTACATGTATGTTAAAGGAGTCATGCTTATGTATATAATATTAATTTACGTAATTATAGTTTCTTTCCTGATAAATTAATCAAGCTCCTGCATCCATGAATTCAGTATCTTTATTTTTCTTTTATTTTCATCTCTTACTCTTCAATTTTTGCCATTTTATTCATTAAATCATTTTTTCTATAGTTGAGACGTTGCTCTCTTCTTCTTCTAATATAATAGTGTTTTTGTACTAGTTTTTTATCTAACACCTTTATTTGTAAAATATTTTTTAGCATAAATTTTTAGTATAAATTTATAGCATTATTGATAGCATTTCACCCTTAACTAAGTTACGACATTCTCTTCCTCAAACTCAATATTATCTCGATATGGTAGTATTCATGCTGATTCCAAGATAAAAAGCGATCCATGTATCTCTAAGGAAGAGAAGGAGATCAAAGTAGAGATGCAGGCTCCCAAAGCTTCTCTCTAACCTTCTATGCAAGCCACCCACAATAGGAGGAAGGAGCTCAAGGCGATATTACTAGGTTTCATTGAAGGTGTTATGTGCTCTCATAATGATTGTGGCAAACTAGAATATTTCTCCAGATATTAACCTAAGTAGTAGGGACAAGAAGATAATTTGAAGCATTGTTGGTACTTTTTTTCATTCTTACTATTGATTTTTACATCACTTTTGAAGTTCTAATCTCTTTTATATCTTCTTGTATTTTTAAGTGGTGTTGTCTAACTATGTGACAATAGTCTCTGTATGAACTTTCAATTTAATTGCTAATAATAAAGATAATTTAGTCATTTGTTAATTGAAATTTTTTTAATTTTATTGGTATTTTTATTCCTATTTGAATCTAAATTCTATTAGAAACTTTCATCTAATCCTATTCTAATTATGATTTCAATCTATTAATTTTATTATATTAATATTAATTAGAAATTTGTTCTACCATACCACTATATATGTTTAGTTTTAATTGCTTATAACTATCAAGTTTTAATTATTTTTCGCTATCAATAATTTATTTCTTTTGACTATCAAGAATTATTACTTCAAATTTTTGTTAATTTGAAATTATTATGTTTGTGATAATATTTTCTTCTTATGGTAAGTATTAACTCTTTCTTTTTACAATTAATAGAACAATTTTTATTTATATGTCTTATAATTTAGTAATCCTTTCATCTTTTTTATTTGTGTTTAGAGTTATAAATTTATAAAAATATAGATTCATTATAAACTTGATAAAGTTTTCTGTTTACGGATTAGCTACAGAACTTTTTTCGTTTTTAAATTATAAATTTGGCAAAGGATTCTACTTACGGATTAACAATAAAATTTTTTCCATTTCTAATATTATAACCTAAATTTTTTTTCATTAATTAACAAATTTTGTTTTATTTTTTTTCCGCTAACAGTTGACAAAAAGATTACAAATGGGTTAGTAATGGAATTTCTATCCATTGCTAAATTTATAACCAAAATTGATAACCTATTTTGCGAATCTAAAACTACTGTATATTTGTTCCACGCCTCATTCTTTAGTATTCTTATTCTTCCTTTTCTATTTTCTTTCTCTCTTTTATTTTATATTTTATTAATAAAAATTTAAATTTTATTTGAATTATAAGATTAATATTTGTAACGGTAATATATTTTATTTTTTATTTTTAAATATTTCGATGGAACCATGAGAATTATAATATTCAAATTATAATATAATAAATCTTTTTTTTAGTATAGAGAAAAGGAGATTCGAACTTGAATTTATTGTCAAGTCGTGTGTGCATTTATCACTAGACTATGCATTGGTATGCATAAATCATAAATTTTTTGCTTGTATAGAGATTCTAAATTTTATTTTTATTTTATTGATTGATTAATAATTTCATTGATAATAATTTAGTCACATCCTAATTAAGGAACACTGATTTCTAAAACGCCAATGTTAAGTTTATGAATTGATAAAAGTACAATTGAGAACTTTAATTTTATTGGTTGAAAAATAAATGTAGTTCAATTTTGATTGGTTATGTTAATTTTCTATTTGAATCTAAATTCTATTAGAAAGTTTAATTTAATTCTAAATAGAAAACTGTCCAATACCTAAAAAATAAAATAAAATAAAAATTTGTAATTATAGTTATCGACATGATTAAAAATCCATACATATAAAGTTTATTATATATAATTCAAAATTGTCAATTTTATCTTATGAAAGAAAAAATTAAACGTAATAATATTATAATATCAATTCTTTTTTATGCAGGAGATCATAAAATCTTTCAATATCATATTTAGTCTCATTCTAATAATGATACCCATTTATTATTTTTACTATATTAATATTATAATGTAATTCTATTGTAATAGGAATTTGTTCTATCATACCACTATATATATGTTTAGTTTTGATTACTTTTAACTATTAAATATTTATTGCTTTTGACTATTAAGGATTATTACATCAAGTTTTTGTTAATTTAGAATTATTTAATTTGCAATCATGTCTTTTTCTTATAGTAAACATAATTTTATTATATGAATTGATACCATAATCTCTACATCAAGTGTTGTATGTATTCTTAATCATGGTGAAGTTGACAACAGCACTAAAATGCAAGAATATTGCCTTTTATGATATGGTTTGAGAGTGGAGACATGAAAAACAGGATCTAGCTTTGACTCTATAGGTAAGTCCAGCTTATAAGCCATGGAACCAACTTTTTCAAGAATCAAAAAACGTCCATAAAATTTTTCCAAGAGCTTCTGGTGTCACCAAGTAGCAATTGAACCATAGCGATAAGGTTGGAGTCGGAGCAGAACCTTATCACCAACTTGAAATTTCAAGTGGCGGTGCGATTTATCATAGTTGTGCTTCATTTCTACTGCGTTTACTGTAGATTTTATTATAATAGGTGCAACATCTAATCTTTAGTTTAGAGAGTTGTATCCACAGCTTCAATGGAAGAGCTGCCTAGATGATATGAGAGTAACCGAGGAGGAGGACGACCATACACTACTTCAAAAGAAATGGATTTGAGAGATGAGTGGAAAATTATATTATAATAAAACTTTGCCCATGATAACCAGTCGATCCACTTCTTAGGTTGGGCACTCGTGAAGCATCAAAGATACATCCCAATGATTCTATTGATGACTTCTGTTTGACCATCTGATTAGGGGTGATAAGATGAACTGAAACATAACTTTATGCCATACAGACGAAATAATTCTTTCCAAAAGGAACTTATGAGAGTCACATCCCGATCACTAATCATTGTTCCTAGCAACCCATGTAATTTAAAAATATTGTCAAAGAAGGATCGAGCAACTCTCACAACAGTATATGGGTGAGAGAGAGCAATGAAGTGGCCATACTTAGAGAATCTGTCAACTACCACCAACAGAACATTTTTCCCTCGAGAAGTTGGTAATCCTTTTATGAAATCTAGGGAAAATTCAGCCTAAATTTGGGTTGGAATGGAAAGAGGTTGGAGAAGGCTAGTTGGTTGAAGTGTTTCTATCTTGTGCCTTTGACAGACATCACAAGCTCTGACAAAATTGCATACAAACAGCTTTATACTAGGCCAATAAAAATCATGAGTAATCTGGTACAACATTTTTTGATATCCTTCATGGCCCTAGTTGTGCAGGGCAGTCACCACGTTTTGAATGGATGGAGAATTTTTTGGTAGATAACTTTATCTTTGTAGAAGAGCAGTACCTATTTGAAATTCCAATTCTCTAGTGCTGTGCCATTGTTGATTTTAGAGATCAGTTGCTGTACCTCATCAGATTTAGGTTGCTTTTGTTTGATTTCATTAAACAGGTTGAGTTGTGGCATAGAAATTGCCATGAGGACAGATTAGTTTGCATCTCTTCCAGATAGAGCATCAGCAACCTTGTTGTGGTTGCTAGCCTTGTATTCAATTGCAAAACAAAATGCCATTAGCTTACTAACCCAATGTTGTTGATGTGATGAGAGAGTTATCTATTCCAGTAAAAACTTTAGGGTATAGTAGTCTGTCCACACAATGAATTCATGTCCCCAAAGGTAGGAATGCCAATGTTTCACAGCCTTGACTAAACCAATTAACTCCTTTTCATATGTCGGTAGGCTATAATGGCAAACTGCCATGGGTTGACTGAAATATGCCACTGGTTTATTCTGTTGTAATAGCACCACTCCAATACTTGTCTTTGAAGCATCACATTCAATAACAAAAGGCTGCTCAAAATCTGGTAAAGTCAAGATAAGAGTGGTTGTCATAGTTTTTTTCAATTCTTCAAAGGCAGTAACAACTTTGATATTCTAGCGGAAAGAGTTCTTTCATAATATTGCAATGAGAGGAGCGACTATTGTTTTGTAATTATAAACATATTTGCGGTAATAGCCGATAAGCCCTAAGAATCCTCTTAATCCACAAATAGTAGCAGGCTTGCGCCATTCCATTATGGATGAAATTATTGACTGATCTACCTCCACTCATTGTGTAATAATATGAACCAAATAAGAAACATGCATCTGTGCAAAAGAACACTTGGATTTTTTAAGGAATAAATTATTGATCATCAAAAGCTAGAACACCAAAAGCAGATGGTGAAGATGTTTTGCCCAAGTTTGACTAAAAACCAAAATGTCATAAAAAAAACCAAAACAAATTTCCTCAAGTATGCCTGAAATACCTCTTCGATTAAAGCTTGAAAAGTTGAAGGAGCATTAGAGATTCCAAACGGCGTCACCAAAAACTCAAAGTGCCTGTGATGTGTTCGAAATGCCATTTTCTCAATATCAGGAGGATACATGGCAACTTGGTAGTATCCAAACAATAAATCCAATTTTGTGAAGAATTTGGCTCCTCCTAATTCCTCCAATAACTCATCAATCACCGGAATAGGAAACTTATCTTTGATTGTTTTGGCGTCTAGCTCTCTATAATCTACACATAAATTCAGCGAATCGTTTGCCTTTGGAACTAAGATCACTAGTGAGCAGAAGGGCGAACGGTTAGGTCTAATTATACCTTGTAGTAACATGGTTGCACATTGTTTTTCAATCTCATCTTTTTCACCATGGGGGTATCTATAAGGATGAACCACCACAACCCCTACTCTGGGCTCCAAGGGAATTTGATGATCACACGATCGGCTTAAGGCAGTCCAATTCGAGAGCTGAATAAGGAAACAAATTCAGCCAGCAATTTCTACAACTGAATATCCATGTCTTCAGAGGTCTGGATAACATTAATTTCAAGTGGCACTCTAGGAGAGGTTGGATGGATACCCCGTAATTCTATTAGATGTCCTTGTAAAAAGAGGACACTGACATAAAAGTAAAATCCTAGAGAATGGGTCCCAAAGGGCAAAGCCAATCGATCCCTAAAACCACATCAAAGTCACTTGATGGAAGGACAAATAAATCCACAGAGAAAGAATAAGATCCCAACTAAATCAATGTAGCCTTATAAATTTTTGGGCTACTGATTTGCTCACCATTAGTGACATTAACCCTCAAGTGATTTTTCTCATTTACCTTAGCCTTCAATTTGGCTAGCTTTGATGCAGAAACAAAATTGTGGGTGCTTCCAAAATCGAAAAAAACCAAGACTCTTCCCCTATTCTAGCCACCCTCTAAACGCATAGATTGTGGACTTTGAATCTCAGTAATTGCATGCAATGAGATCTCAAATGGTAGTTCTTGATTATGCACTTCTGGAATTATGTAATTTGTGTCTTTCACTTCTTCTAAGTCATTGGTGGCCGCGAATAAAGGTTTCATCGCAATTAACGCAAAGCCCTTTCTTCCTTCTCTCATCCATCTCATCCCTGCTCAGCCCAAATGGTTTGGTCGAGTCTTAGGTATGAATGGAGTGTGTCTGGTATCACGAACTATTAAGGAATGTGAGAGTAATTTGTGTTCGTACAACCTTGACATGCTCATTGTTGTCACCAAGTCCTTGGGTTGATGAAGCTTTACCTCGATTGCTATGGAATCCTGCAAATTGCTGAGATAAAGCTAGACTTTTTTATGTTGGGTAAGGACACCAGCATGTGACACCAAGATTTCAAACTTGTTTTGATAATCCACCACTGTGCCAAGTTGTTTGAGCTTTGCTAATTCTCCGAATTTATTGCTTTTGATTGGAGGCCCAAATCGAAGATTACATTGATGCTTAAATTCCTCCCAAGTAGGATCGGAAATGTCTTGTAACATCTGCATATACCATAATTGAGCAATTCCCTTTAAATGATAGGAAGATAAGCTTACCTTTTCTTCCTCTAGCGTTAATTAGTGCCGAAAAAAATGCTCACATTGGCTAAGCCAACCTAAAGGGTCTTTTAACCCATTAAAGTGTGGAAAATCAAAGTTTGGTGAAATTTGGAACAATCGAGTTTCCTCCAAAATTTTCAAAAACTGTTATTCTCGAATTCCCTTTATCTTTGTGAACCTTAGCTTGACTTTTCAGCACTTGCAGACGACATTCCACGTTTAGCAAATTCCAAGTCTTGGGACATTGCCTCTATCTTAGCATCAAGTTGCTCAATTTTCTCATGTAGGGTTTTGTTGGCTTGCTGCTCAGCGAGGAGTAGAGAAAAAAGTTTATCAAACTATTCTTGTATGGTGTCACCCATAACTATTGGCTTTGATACCAATTTTTTATGGCTCAAGTTCAAGGATCTACTTATGGGTCTATCAATTAAGGATATGAGTTGTGTTTGAGTGGACTAGTTGGGCTTTTTCTTCTTATGACCTATGTTGACTGTTGGTTTAGGCTCTAAGGAGGGAACCTGAGTACCTCTTAAGAGTAAAGTGCTCAAAGACTGATTGATTTTTTGGAAGCTGCCTTTTTCATTGATCGTTATTGTTTAAATACATGAGTGGAGGAGTAACTACCTCCTGAATCAAAGGAGTAGTACCTCAAAGTGGAGGAACACCCTCCTGAAAACTAGGAACAAACTTAGATGAAAAGAAAGTGGAGGACACCCTCCTACAAAATAAGAATCACAACTAAAAGGGAAATAACTGAATGCATGAAAATCTAGAAAATATGAATGAGTAAAACCCCTAATATGACAATTAGTCTATGAGTTCAATATGTGGCGATTTTCTCTTGAGTACATGAGTGTAACACTTGTAAACTTGCAGTGGTTTGCTAATAAAATTATTATCTTGAATCAAATATGTTATTTTAAACTAAAATGATTTATAGCCAAAGAAAAATTATTCAAAATATTATATATTATTATTTGCATAAAATAAAAACTAAGACATTGGTTATGTTGGGATAAAATTGCACTACAGCTCTGGTCTATCAAATTAGTAAGTATAAATTATGTCTATATGTATTGTTTATTGGTTTAATTAATAGGAACATAAATTAGTAATTATATTTTATCTCTTACTTATAAGAATTTCAAGAATTATAAAAAATTAAAAGAGTAAATGATAGTTAGATTTTTTTTAACTTTAAATTTCAATTTTAAAACTAAATTAAATTATTTCATCAATATAAAATATTAGTATACCTTTAATATATTTTAATTAAAAAATTAACAAAAAATATATAAAGAATAGTATTAACTAGTGCAAATATGTGCAACGCACATTCATAAAAGCGTGTGCGCGCGTATATATATATATATATATATATATATACATCTTATATCAAAGATAATTTCGATTGTTTATGTTTTATTACAGCACATTTCTCCCAAATGTGAATATCATGATTAGTATAGGGAAAAATTTTAATTGTACCCCTATGTTTTAATCAAATTAACTACTCTATTTTTGTATTTTAAAAAAAAATACATTATTATATACTCATGGTTTAGGTCTGTTGCACTAACATGTGCTTTCGCTCATTTCTTTCATTTTCAAAGAGTAATTTAATAAAATATTTTACTATCCAATGAGAGAGAATAAAATATATGTCAAGAATATTCCTTTCATTATTAACTACTTTCTTTAATCCATGCAAATTTCTTGTTTTTTTTTCTGAGTTTTCTTTTTTCTTTCAAAATGATCGACAACTGTAAGAAGCGGTTCGTGTTGGCATTTCCCCTCCCGATTAAGGTATTCGTTTATTTTATTTTTTAGTTAGGGTTAACATTATTATTTCGTAGAGTTTTAAAAATTGAAAATGTAAAAATTGATGGAAATACATACCAGTATAATGGATCTAAACTATTGGTGCATAATAGTGTATTTTTTAAAATACAAGGATAGAGTAATTCATTTAGTTAAAATATTAGGAAATAATTATAATTTTCCCTTTGTTTAGAATATTAGGGCAGAATTATTAAATTGCACCACTGTTGACGAAATAAAGAAAAAACATAAACAATTAGCCAACAGTAATGTAATTTCATTACATATATATATATATATATATATATATATATATATATATACATTTATGTATATGTATATAAATACACATATATACAAGTAGTTCAAATTGCATTTTGCTGTAGTTTGTTAAATTAAATTGTAAAAGAAAAAACTTAATAACAAAAAGAAATTCGTAAATTCAAACTCAATTAAGATAGTTTATTATATTAATATAGAAAATTTCCAAAAATTCATTCAGTAAGATAACAATGCGACTTTCATTTTTCTTTAAGTAGCATATAATTACAGTGATCAATCTATAAAATGAAAACCAACCACTATAACTTTCTTGTCCCCTCTTTTTTTTTTAGAAAAGAACAACAATAAATAAATATACCACATATTTACTTGAGCTATAACCAAACATTTTCTATCCAGGAATCATCAAATGCTAATTGACGATAGAAGGAAAAGAAAAAATTAACAATAGCTTAGACAAAAGCAAAGAGTTGTGTGCAGTTTTATTTTAGAGCTCATACAGTCAATATATGAAAATCAATTTAAGATCAAAGCATCGAAATTAGGTCCATTTACAGTTATACACGAAAAGCAATGTAAATATTCCTCTTTTAATAGGATAAAAAATAGGATATATCAATATTTCAAGTTAATATTTCTAATGTTTCGATGAGACCTCGTTTTGGGACTTTTAACAAAATTGCTTTTGTCTTTATCAATAAAACTAACAATGTATCCAACGTGTTTACCGTCAGAAATGATTATAAACTTCTAATACTTCATACCCAAAAGCCATTTAGTAAAACAACAAACTTACCTTTACTTATAGATTGAGTATAATGAATACATTGAAGACAATTTGTTAAAAGTGTAACAACGGCATAGGAGCCCAACAGTAACTCAAGAATGTGGTTACTATTATGTGGGCTAATAAAAATTTTAATTTTTATAACTATAACTCTGTCAAACATTGTAAATCCACAAAACTCAAAGCTGTGGGAAGTCTTGAATTGCTAAATAGCCCACACCCATTGACTATAAGGAAAAACCTATGCAATAACCGATTCTCAAAAAGAACTATATTAGCATATATTTTTCTAGAGGGTCATTCATTAGCCTCACAGTGCAGAGTTTAAATTATCAAAAACCAACATATTTGAATGCAGACTAATTTGTCATCATGATCTGTAACAGTAAATGGTTGCAAATGCATTAAGCATTCCAAATTTCAATCCATGTCCATAATACAAGAAACAAAAACAAAAAAGAGAAAAAAATTAAACCTTAGATTTGAACTCAAAATGATTTGGAACACAAAAACAATCAAATAAAGAACAACAAAAATTATTAGGTAAATGGAAGCATAGGTTTTCTAGTTCTGTTGTCAAGAAATATTATAGAAATTAATATATTAGAAGAACTATAATAAAAAAAACCAAGCTACATAGGTTTTATAGAATCAAATAACTGTATGGAGAAAAAATTGCAGCCACTATTTTGCACAAATTTATGTTATGCCAAGATAAATGATAGTCAGTTTCGTATGATATGAATACCACTTTGAAATGGAGATAGAAAAAGCTTGAATTCCGCAAACAAAATAAGATTTTATACTTCAATATGTCTTAAGTTCCAAAATATATATTCAACCTAGAGGATTGGAAATTAATATACTGTAATGATGTTAAAAGCATATATAATGGAGTTAGACTACCTGAAATAACAAAGACAAATTGTTTGAGAACATAATAACATGTAAACACTCACACTCGACCAATGAAAAAAAGATAAATATATCGCTGCTGATAACATTTAACAAACTGATTAAAAGACAGAGCTCATTTTGGTAAGGTGAATTCGTTCAACATACTCAGAAGCATAGACTCCAAATCCATCTAGCTCTTTTAATTAACTCGAATTGTAACTTAGAATCAATGAACATGAACCATCTCAAGCACACGCAATAAGGAAAAATTAAGGTATTGTTTGGAATCAATGAACCATGATTGTAAAATTTATTCGTAAATGAATTTGTCATGTTTGGTGTGCTACAATTTAAAATAAGGAATTCAATTGAATTCCACAAAATTATATTTGGAACAATTCTTAGATGAAAATTCATTTGTTTTTATTTCCTAAAATAACCTTGACATAATAATTTAACAAAAATACTAATATAAATAAATCAATCATATTCCACCATAATTAATTAATTAAATTTTAAAATTTTAAATTTCATGTCCTTGCAAATATTTAAATTTTATTTTTATTAATAGATTAAAATATATTTAAAATTAAAAATTCATTTATATTAGTCATATAGAATAACAACTTCATACTCTTCGAAAAAATATTGAAAAAATAAATAGGGACAGTTTAGTCAATAATATTTGAGGTGAATGAGCAGTTTAGTCAATATAAATGTTAGTGGGTTAATATGTGAAATTCATTTACAAATTCCAACAATTTGAATAGGATTTGAATTAAGTTAATCTAATTCCATAGAATTCAATTCATAAAATTTAACTCTATATTTTTTTTCATTTCAAACACAAAATTTTGAATTTTCAAATGAATTTCACAAAATTTTTTAAAATTTATTTATTCTAAACAGATTTCAAATATAAGCAATCAAAGAATTTAATTATTGCAAATGGTAAAATCCAAAGAAAACTTTTCAACAGGACAAAAAAAAAAGTATTTTAGTACAACTATAAAATTCTCAAACATAAATATAATATTTTAATTATAATTTATTTATCTAAATAGTTAAATAAATAAAATTAATTAATTTAAAGATCGTATTACTATGTGTATTATAATTTGTTTATTTAAATTATTTAAATAAATAAATAAATACATATATATTTTATTTATAATTTATTTATTTAAAAAATTTAAATAAATAATTATAATTTATTTATTCATGATATAGAGTATCTATATATATGAAAGCCGAAACAAAAAAAAAATTTGAAAGTCTTCTCTTATTTCAGCATTCTATTTTTTTTTTATAAATTTTTAAAATTTTTCTTTATTTTTTGGCGTTGTGATTGGACGATTTAAATATCTTAATTAATAATTTATTATAAATTATTTATATTAAATTACTTAAATTATTTAACTGCGTGGATTAAAATTTTAAATAATCTGCAAAAAAAATATATTTTTTTAAATAAATATTATTATTTTAATTATTTAAATAGATCTTTATTAGTATAATTAATTTATTCTAATTATATTATTTCACTTTTTTTTTTATATATATTGAAACTTAACCGTGATCTCAGTGTCATCGTTTAAATATTTAAAAGGATAAAAACAGTACGTTAATTATTGAGATCAATTTGAAATTAATTCATGGGCTGAAATTTAGTATTTTGACCAAAAATCAAGTGTGATGTTTTAAATTTTTTAGATCTGGTTTTATTAAATTTGATTTAATGTAATTAAAAAAATGAATCGAAAAGGGTTTCATCGAAGAACAGCGCTGCCGGTTGCTATTACATGGCCGGACCGTTAGCCACAATGAGCCCTGGGCGGCAGGCCACGCGTCTGGCCCTCCTGGGCGTGCACTGCCTTCCTGCGTGTGCTTCGGTGGTGGCACGGCACTGTAATGGCAATCTGAGTTTTTTTTAAATAAAAAAAATGGTTTAAAAGCTCCGATTCCGGCGAGACACCGCCGCTCAAGGCCGGGAAGGGTGAATCCGTTGTGGTGCGACCATCACGAACCGTCCCTTGGGCATGTAGTCACTGTCGACAGCTGGAATGCTCCTGCAACGGCGGTAGGGTTTCCTGTCAAAGGAAATGGTTGCCGTTTGGAGAAGATGACGCGAAAAGTTTGTTTTGGTCCCTGACTGTTTTCTAGTTATTCAGTTAGATACGAATTTGTTTTAATTTGTTTTAATTAAGTCCTGAAATTAATTTTAATTGTATATTTTAATTAATTTGGAATTAATTAAATTGTAAGGTTATTAAAATTAATTTTCAGTAAATTAAATTATATATTTTAGAGTATTTTCTAATTTCATTAGAAAAGAAAATTAAAAGAGTTTAATTATAAAATTATTTTGTAAATTTATTCCTAATTGGATTAAGGAATAAATTAAATTGTTTAATTGTTTATGAACTCTAATACGATTAGAATTAGTAAAATTGATTTATAAAAAATTTTATTGTAAAATTAGTTTTAATAAGATTTGATATATAAAAAAATTGTTTTATTTAATATAAAAAAATAAAATTTTAATTGTTAAAATTTTATTTTCAATATATGAAACCAATAATTAACATATATTAATATCAGATAATTTTTAAATGCATTTAATATTATTATTATTATTATTATTATTATATATGATGGTTGATTTTGGACATTAGAAAGACCTATATGATTGACTTTATTATATTTGATCGAATAGTTTATGTAATTTTAAATAGGATTTATTAGTCATGATTCTCTTTTATTTTGGATTGTAAAATTTCTTATTTATTTTATTTAATTATGTAATAATTAGATAATTAAAATATGTAAATAGGATATTATTTTGTAACTCAAGAAAAAAAGGAAGATTGAAGAAATTACATGGAGCATTGAAGAATCCAAGTCAAGGAGCTGCTATTGGGCCTTATGAAGATCTAAAAAGCTACCGCCCATGATTTTTACTATCTAATTTCCTTAATGATCCAAGAAAATTAGTTTTAGAAATATAAATAATCATCCAATTAGAATGACATGCTAAGGGTGTATGTTATGTATATATAATATATGATATGACCATCATGCCAAACCATGAAACCTTCGATTAAAATTTAAAATAAATCTCTTATGAAAATTTTAAATACATATTAAGAATGTGATTGATTATCACCCATTGTTATAGTATGAAAATCAGAGCTCCCTTACAATTTGATTTGCTAAGATTTTCACTTTATATGGCTCATCATTCAATTCTTTTGAAGTCATTGGATCATTTTACTCCTTCGAGAGGTTTTTCCATTCACCCACTGACCTCCTTGCTTTTCTCATGGTACAATCCTTTTTTCACCAAGCCTCTTTCCTTTTTGATTTTGAAAATTTATTAATTATTTCTTTTTTCTTTTTGAAAAAATATATTTTTGATAACCCAATTTTTTTTCTCTTGAAAATTTTAGAAAAGAATTTTCTTCTTGAACTTATATTGAATGCAGTAGCAAACCCAAGGTTGGTTGCAACTGAACATGTTTAATGCTATCAAATATCTTGAACAATGATTTTACATAACTAATTTATTTGATTTGGATGAGCAAACTCATCATCAGATAAGATTAGGGCAAAGGTTAGACGAAACGTATTTAATATGCTTAGATAAAGAGTTGTCACCTAATTGATCTAAGAGTCATATAAAAATGTGATTGATAAGCAATGTTATCTACCTAAATTAATTTAATATAACTTATTGGGCAAACCCAAGGTTATATGGGTTGATTGGGATCTTAGCTTACTATGAGATCTAAATGCTGGATTTCTCAAATTAATAGAAATGACTATTAATTTAAATAAAATAGTGGGAAACTTAAATTACAAATTAAAGAGCTTATTTAATTTAGTGTTGCATGAAATTAATACTTGATATCTCAATATTTGTAGATCAATTATCACCATGAGTAATAAACTATCCCTACGTAGCATACTTGATGCTAATAAAATGACCGAACCATACTTGACTGGGATCATAATCTAGAAATTGTTCTCAAGCAAAAAAAGTGATTACATGTCCTTGACAAGAACGAACCTAGCATTCCCGCTGATGATGCTACTGAAGAAGAAAGGAATAACTTCATTCGTCATACCGATGACAATGAGCAGGCGACATGTGTGATGTTAGCCAGCATGAGTTTTAAACTTCAAATTAGTATGAGAATATGGATTCTTGCACTATTATCTTGCATCTCAGGGAGCTATTTGACTCCCAAGGTAGGTTTGAAAGGTATGAGAACTCCAAGAAAATTTCCGTTGTAAGATGGCAAAAGGCTCTTAGCCTCTTACTCATATTCATGTTCTGAAGATGGTTGGCTATATTGAAAAATTGGCCAATTGAGCATTGCCATGGACCATGAGTTAAGTATTGACTAGTCTTACAGTCTTTACCACCCTATTCACATTTCATTTTTAATTTCAATATGAACAAGCTGGATGCTTCCTTACTTGAGTTGCTTGGTATACTTACCACTACTGAAGGAGCCCTTAAGAAGGATACAACTCCTATACTTCTAGTTTAGTCTTCTCAGGATAAAAAAAAGCCCAAGAAGAAGTAGAATAAGAAGAAGGCATTGAAGTGCAATGGAGGTGTGATGAAAGAAAAGGGTACATGCCACCACTGTGGCAAAGTTGGCCACTGGAGGAGGAACTATAGAGAATATCTTGTGACTGTGAAAGCAAAGAAGCTTGCAGAAGCTTTTGTTTTAGGTATGTTTATGATTTAAATTAATCTTTTTATTTTTAGTTCTCGGGTATTTGATACCTAATATGATTGTCATATTAATAACATGCAGGAACTAAAGAAAAATAGAAAATTGAGGAAAGATGGACCTACGTGTAATTTGTGGAGCAAAAGTTGCTGCATTAGCTGTAGAAACATATTTTGGCTTAGTATAAAAATTAAATAATTGTTATTTTATTTCATTACTTAGTAGAAACATTGTTTCAGTTTCATATTAAGTTTTGAATACTAGATTCAATTTTTTTTTATTCAAAACAATAGTTTTTCTTTTTAATAATAATAAAGATATTTTTTTATGGTTATAATCAATATAGATGATTTATATAATGTTTCTATTGATAGACTCCTCATCAACATTAACAACAGGAAGTCTAAAATATATAATAAAATTCATCTTATCTTCGGCATTATAGATTTGTTCACATTAGAGAAACAAGAATCACTAAGTTGCATAAAGAAGGTTACTTTGAACCTTTTTTATTATGAATCATATGAAACTTGTGAAAGATGTTTAATAAGTAAAGAGACTAAAACTGAAATGACCCATTAATTTATTTTTAAAAGAATTTGTATTTAAAATTTAATTGTAAATTTTCACCAATGAGAATTGGCAAAAATAATATTTTTTGCCGCGAACCGAATCGAAAACCGAATTTAAATAGTCTAACTCAATCGAAAAATCCTTAAATCAAATGGAATTAGGCGAAATCGTTGGTTTAGACCAAATCGGTTCAAATTGAACCGAAACCATTTAATTAAAATAAATAATAATAATAATAATAATAATAATAATAATAAATAAATAAATAAATAAATGAAAGAAAAATTTTCTCTCTCCCCGACATCTCTCTCCCTCTCTCCCGCTCACCTTCTTCCCCGACAATCCCCTCTCCCTCTCTTCCGTTCGCCTCACACCAGACAGCCACCATCGCCATCTCTCCTCCTAGCGACCTCCAGTCATGAACCGACGGAGAAGGCCAGCTCTTCCTCCTCCTCCTTCTTCTTCT